>CM076578.1:1755361692-1755561628 GCA_034641835.2 Pinus albicaulis | reverse complement strand
TCATAGAAAAAAATTTAGAGCGAAAATTCCAAGATGACCTGTTTCAGATGGCCAAATCCCCTGCATAAGGAGGAAATGAAGATCACAATTTATATGAATGCTTAAGTTGAGAGGGGCTTCAACAAGTGAACGTGGGAGGGATCTTAGGAGCTTAAAAAATATTAATTATGACTTTTCAATGACCCATGCCCCAACCCCATGGGGTTTTCGCCCACTAACTGGGGGTACAAACTTCAAACATGAATATCTCTCAAACCGTGAAGAATTACATGGCATGCCATATATAAACGGAAACATCTCGAAAAGTAGAAACCATAAAAAGCATTATTGACCCAGAATATATTATTTTGGTAGGTCAAAATTCCCATGCAATATTGCGTTAATCCCTGGTGCTGCTTAGGTTGACATCAATGACAACCGCTGATCAACATAAAGACCTTCATAAGACTTTAAGAACTAACAATTTGAACATGAATTGTTTCTTAAAGGCTAAAAAATATTTAGCCACCATTTGGTATGAAAATGTTTTATAGGTGGCTAACAACGGCTCCAACTTGGGATGGCAGCTCCTTGGAGGTGTCAAGAACCATAGAAATTCATCTCTGGAATGTATATCAATACACTAGTAAAAAATGATGAAATTAGTGACTAGGTGACTAAAAAATTTAGTCACCGCGATTATTTCAAGTGAATTACTACTAAATTTGAGCAATTTTAAGTGACCGAACTAAAAATAACTAACTTAAATGACTAATTTAGTCTAGGGATAAAATATATGACTAGATAATAAGTGAATAAACTAAAAGCGACAAAATTATTAAAAAAAAAAAAACAAAATGAAAAAAAATTAAAGTGCCAAAAACATGCTCAAAATTTTTTTTCTTGATTCTGCATCGCCACTTTTTCAAAATCAGGTGTTTTTCTTGATATTTCAAAAAGTAGGTAACATTGAGGTTACCTATTTCATCGGTAACATTGTTAAGTACTCCCCCTACAATAATGAAACCTCTTCCTACAACATTCTCTCCCCCTTTGACATCAATGGAAAAGGGTAGCTCCCACTGACACAAAACCATCTTGTGGACCTTTACACACTTCCACTCCCCCTGACACACAACCATCCTGTGGACTTGTACACACTACCACTCCCCCTTTATATTCAGAATAAGGAAAATCTAATGAGAACTTGGGAGAATCCTAAGCTTCTAGTGAAGATATTCCAATTCTTCATGAATATTATCACGATAATCAATGCTTCCTACCCAATCTACATCTATAAATGCATGAATAATGAAATTGTTACCCTTGAGATGCCACAAGCCATATTCTGTTGTTCCCTTTAGATATTGAAGAATTATTTTGATGACAATAATATGTGATTCTTTTGGTGCTACTTGGAATCTTGCTACTTGTCCAACCGCTTACATAACATCTGGCCGGGAGGCTGTTACATATAGAAGACTACCAATCATATATCTGTACAACCTTTGATCCACATCCTTAGATGAGTTGTCTATGCTCAATTTGCAACCTGTTACCATCAGAGTAAGGATGGTTTTACAATCTTCCATTTTGAATTTCTTGAGCATTTCCTTGATGTACTTAGCTTGACATATAAATATTCCTTTCTCTTGCTGAGATATTTGAAGCCCTAAGAAGCATTTCAGCTCACCAAGTAAAGACATCTTTGTAGAAAACTTCTTACTTAGTCGATCATCATTGCTACCAAATATTATATCATCCTCTTTATCTATTAGACGTACTTTAGTTGCTTCAACCAGAACATATATGTCGTTTGGAGCTCGACTTTCTATAGCCACAATTTCACCATACCTACCTTTCCCGATTTCACATTTTGTGGAGTTGAATAGTATTGTGTGTCCTTGATCACACATTTGTCGAACACTGAGAAGATTTTGATTCATGTTTTCAACCAATACAACATTATTGGCTAGAGCATCTTTGCTTCCGAGAGTGACGGTACCTGATCCTATAACATTTGAAGATCCATCATTTCCAAAGGACACGATTCCATCCTTATTCTCTTTCAGAGATACAAATTTATTTCTATCTCCTGTCATATGCGTTAATCAACCACTATCAACATACCACAAATATTTGTTGTTTTGAGCCTTGAGAGCGAGAGCACAATTATCAGTCTTCTTCTTCTTCTTCCATGTTCATTCGTTCTGTGGCTTCGAATATTCTTCTGGAGGATTTTCAAGTCTGCAGTCTCTGGCTATGTTTCCAAATTTCTACATTTGTAACATTCAATATTATTTCTTAAATATTCAAATATATTGATGTTTTGCTGAGCCCTGGGAGGTTCATATTTGAAAGATCTCCTGGAATTGTATTCGTTCCTCGGGTACGTGTGACATTCTACAACATTATGACCAAATTTTCCACATGAATAACAGTAGCCATAAAAAATATGTTGGTACCTGGATGGAAATCTTTCTCAAGGAACTTTCTTCCAAGGTTGCTCTTACGAATCTTGTCCAATGAAGTCTAAATGCATGTCAGATCTTATGGGTTCATTGTATTTTTTTGTAGAAGGTCCTGCTTCTTCTTCTTTGTAACCGATGCTAGTTCTATCATTGTAAGATCGTTGATCGTTGATGAGTTCTTCCAATTCCCTTGAGTTGTTGGCATAATTTTGGATAGTTTTTCCTTTCTTCACTTCCTTACAATATAGTGAGACTACTTTGGCTTCTAATTCTTTCCTTTCTTGGTTGATTTCTTCCAAATCCTTTTGAAGTGACTCTTCAAAGCATTTGTGTTCTTATTTGAGACCTTGAACATGTTCTTCAAGAGTATTGGAACAGATCTTCTCTTCCTTGAGCTCTTTTATAAGCTTGATTGCTTCCTTAGAAAATTCTTCTATGGTCAATCCTTCTTCTTTGTTGTTTGATACCTCTTGTTTGTTGTGCTTGGCCATAAACAATACTCTCTCATTGGCCTCTTCTTCACTATCATTGTCTTCATCAGATGATGAGGTATCTTCTTTAGAGAGAAAGTTCCTTTTGGATCCTTGCTTATTGAATTTCTTAATGCATTTCTTTCCTTTTGAGCTTCCATCACTTCTATTTGGACATTTTTCTACGAAATTCCCAACCTCACCACAACTGAAACATATCAATGGAATTTTACCTTTGAATTTTCCCTTATCAATTTTTAGTTTTCTCGTAAAGTAAGCATATTATTCATCTGAAAGACCTTCTCCATAATCTCCCTTTTCTTCACACTTACAGGTGTATGTATTTTAAATTGAAGGTTGTTTGTCCTTATTGGTTTTCTTAGATGCAACGAACACAGTTTCTAGATGCGAAGTACCCTCTTCTTCATCAAGTCTCATTTCATATGCTATGAGAACTCCATGTAATTCCTCTTTGCTGAGTTTTTCTAGATTTGAACTGTATTCTAAGACTGATACCTTTGGGTTGAATCTCCCTGGTAATGTTCTAAGAATCTTTCATATAATAGTCTTCTCGTCAACTGGCTCTCCCAATCCTTTAAAAGTATTGGTTATTTCATCAACATATTGGAAGTATGCAACAATGTTGCAATCTTCTTCATTCTGAGTTGCTCAAATTTTTCTCTATAGATTTTAAGCTTTGCTTCTTTGACATTTGACTCACCTACATATATATTCTCAAGCTTATCCCATACATTTTTGGTAGTTTTACAACCCAACACCTTATGATAAGCATATTCAATAAGTCCACTGATAATAATATTCTTTGCTTTTGCATCATTTACCAAATTATTCTTACCTTGTTCATCCGCGGTTGATGTAAATCCATTTTGAACAGTGTCCCATACTTCGTTACCTTGCACCAAGACATAGACCTCCATTATTCCTTTCCACAGTGCACAATTATGTTGATTGAACATAGGTACACCATTCTTGGTATGCTCCATGACCTCCTTCTAGCTGTTAAACTGCTATTGAAGGAACCAAGCTCCGATACCAATTGTTGGAAATACTGAAAGGGGGGGGGGAATCGGTATTCCTTTCAATTAGAGAATTAATTAATCTTCAATTATTATCAGTGTTTGTACAATGATAGTAGTAAATAAAATGAACACAAATGCACACAGTTTTTAAGGTGGAAACCCACTCCGGGAAAAAAACCACCTAATGCGTTTCTAATAATTCTCTAATATTCAACTCCAATTGATAATAAAGCTCCAACTTCCTAGAATCTATAAAAGCATTCTTCTCCAACTCCCACTGTATGGATGCTCCAATGCCCAAGATTCTTCAGTATTCAACTGAACATATTCCCCAACACCCAATGAGCTACAACTCACTCTAGGACCACCCTACCATCCTATAGAAGAATAAAAGAAGAATGGACTCCCGTACCAGGGAAAATGGTCCACTTTATAATGATATAGAATGATGTATAAGAAGAATACACACTAGAAAATAACCCCAACTATGAAAAAACCACATAATGATGATCATAGACCTCCTAACATTGCCTCTTCAACTCTTGGAAGATAGACACTAGTACAATTTTTACAATAATCTATTTACAATGACATAGTACAATGATACCTTTACAATGACTGTATGTAGTTTTTCCCACTTGAAGACTTCATGTGATGAACTTCTTACTGATGTTTTGCACCTTGGTTTCTTCTCTTGTCATCCTACCCTCTGTTGCACCTTGCTTTGCTTTGCTGCCCTAGAAATTCTGGTCCTTTGCAGCCCTTGACAACACATGATCTAGCTTTTTCTTGCCTTCTACGAGCTCGATATTGAATCTGGTGTATCTCTGTTATTTCAGATCCCCAATATGTGATTTTTTGTCCTGTAGTATTCCTCTGAGTATTCATTCCAATGCCATAATTCTGACCCAATTTGGATTCTTCAAGGGAGAGTTATGCCCAATCTCTCACAATTCCATAATTATGGACTGTTTCAGTAGAGAAAACTTGTATGGAATTTCGTGTGTCACTCTTTCTTCATTCCGCTCTGAAATTGATAGAGAGAAAACTATAGTCCGTGAAATATCTTCCACTTTTTACATAATTCCAATCCGATACTTATAGAGAGAGTTATGACGATTTTCCCAAGGTCACTTCTTTGAGATGAATTTTAGGAGCCTGCAAAAACACTGAATTCCACAGATCATATCTCCAAAAATTGTACTCACCTTGATTTAAAATTTTTACAGGAGCTTCCTCGGGATTTCGGCTTCGCCTCATAAAAATTTCAGCTTTTGAACCTTCGTAGAAACAAAGTTAGAGCGAAAATTCCACGATGACCTATTTCAGATAGCGAAATCCCTACATAAGGAGGATATGAGGATCACAATTTATATAAATTCTTAGGTTGAGAGGGGCTTCAACATGTAAACGTGGGATGGATTTTAGGAGCTTAACAAGTATTAATTATTACTTTTCAATGACCCATGCCACAACCCCATGAGGTTTTAGCCCTCTAACTGGGGGTACAAACTTCAAACATAAATATCTCGCAAACCGTGAAGAATTACGTGGTGTGCCATATATCAATGGAAACATCTCGACAAGTCCAAACCATCAAAAGAATTCTTGACCCAAAATATATTAATTTGGTAGGTCAAAATTCCCATGCAATATTGGGGTAGCCCTTGGTGCTTCTTGGGTTGACATCAATGACAATCGCTGATCAACAATAAATACCTGAGGTTGTAGATGAATCTCATATGAATGAACAAGCTTTCCCATTCTCTGAAAACTATCACATCTCTTACATATTATTTGGCATATTTAACAAGAGAAGGAAAATAATATCCTAAGAGAATGATTTTATAGGTAGTCCTTTTATCAACAAAATGTCTTCCACATGGTTCATCATGAAAAGCCTTTAATATTTCTGGTACTTCATCCTCTCTGACACATCCTTAATAAAGTGAAGGCGCTTTAATATAAAGGCGGGGCCAGGGTTATATGAGGGTGGAAGTTTTAGTTTTTTCAAGCAGGGGTCAAAAACATATAAGGGGTCGGGATTTTAATATCACAAGGTTTATTAACACGGGACCCAGGATGAAAATTTTAATTCAAAACAATGTAAAAAAATAGTTTTTACATTTTTTTAAATGGACAGAGGGGCATGAGTGAAGGGAAAGGGGAAAATGGTGGCTTTTAGCATAGGGAAGGATATTTTAATAAGGGGAAGAGGCTAATATGAAGGGATCCAGTTCAAATGTAGGCTTTCAAAGTAATGAGACCATTTGAAAAGGTACAATGAGAGATAATGAATAGGTTAAATGGAAAATAATGAAGGAAGTGAGATTTCTAAAAATAAATGATAGTCAGGGAATGTTATTTACAGCAGACTATAGAAAATCCATAATAATCTAGTGATACTATATAATACAGGAGACTAACAGTGGCTCTAGCTAGGGAGGAAGCTCCTTTAGGAGGTGTCAAGAACATTTGTAGATTAGTAGCCTGTTTGTATTTGGCTGATTTTTCTTTCGTAGTTGCTGATCTACTACAACTCTTTTGTGACTGTTACCTTCAAAAATTGAAAACCATGCTTCCTGCAAAGTAATTCTGCCTACCCATCACCTACCATAACATTTTTTCTTCATTTATTGGGTGCATTTAGACTTGCAAACCTTGACATCATTTTTCTTTTGAAAGAAAACTATCTATTTCTAACCTTATAACTTCCAAAGGCTCAGATTAAATTGATGAGCTCTTTTATTCTCTACTTAACTACTTATCTGCCAAGATTAAACAGTTTGAAATATTTTTATTCACTAACTATCAGCATGAAATTTAAAACATGAATGAATCAAGATTAAGCAATTTGATCATCATGAATTGTGGCATTTTTGGACAAGCTACACACAATATTTTTTGCAAAAAAGTAAACTAAACTGAGGGATTTAATCTTGGATTTTTTCATTTATCACCTATCCCTCACTTTTCTTATTGATTTTAGATTTATGCTTTGGAATCAATGTCATTTTATATCTACCTACTGATAAGCCAAGTTTAAACAGTTTGGAAAATCTTCATTTTCTAAGTTATCAACGAAAATTCAAAATTTGTCCAATCATGTTTGAACTGTATGATTGAACAATAACTTCTTTAAAGTGGTGGAATTTTGAATTCCACACTGATCTGAAAATGGAACTATTTGTAATGCTATGCAAAGTATCCATTTCCATTTAATTAAGTGTGCAAAGTATTCTCCATATCTTGCAGGTTAAACAAAATGTTTTTGGTAATTGTTTCTGAGTTTTTTTGTGAGGAAACGTTAATTAAGTTTACTGTTTACATATTATATTAGAAATACACAGCAAGAGAAATTCACCATAGCATAAGACAACAAACTTATGAGGTAGTTCACCCCTCCTGGGCTACATCTACTGGGTCCAAGGCTCCCAATGGGCATGTCCTTTCTCTATTAAGTTGCCCAAAATGGTTATACAGTGAAATATATGCCTAAACAAGCAAAAACCACTATGAATTTGAATTCAAAAGATAGAAATAAGCTAAAAATGGCTTTTGTTTCACCTCAAACAGTGTGGCTCTTTCCTCTTCCCTAAAGCCAAAATGGCTGAACAACACCTTTTTTTGCTCTGCAACCTATCCCGAACACTCCATAATGCTAAAGAAAGCAAAAATTGACTAAAATTTCATCCAATTTGGTTCAATATTGAGGAATTTATGACCTCCCAAAGAAAACTGCCCAATGTCACTTGAAAACCCCACCAAATATGGGCTAACTCCAGTTAATTCCGCTAAAAAGGTGGAATCTTCGTAATAGTTGGATTGGCACAAAATTGGGCACAACCATTAGTAGTTATAATAAATGTCAATTATTGTGGTCACATGGACCGTTTGATCCTGTCAGAACCGTTAAAGGAATAAGCTATAACACTAAACCTCTGCATTTAATTTGTATATGCTAGCCACATCTAGCATTTAACCGTTGTGGTTTGGAGCGTTAAGCCCTCAGTTATGGGATTCAAACCTATGGGGAGGCTGATGTGGGGCTAGCCCCCTTTTGCCACCGACTGAATGCAATTTAAACTTCAAAAATTTATTGACTCCGTTATATGTTAAGAACCACTTGATAGATGGACTGGTCGGACTCGTGGACTGCCAGTGGGGAGAACCCAGTTCGGCTCCTATGGAGTATCAAAAAAATTTTAATGCCTTTCAACTGTGGCCTGGGGCCACATGGCGTCCTCTGGGCTTGCAACGTGGTAGCTCCAAATTGGCCAAAAATTTACACAATCAACCAAACAACCAACCAACGATTTCCACTTGTCCAAATCCAATTCGCCCACTTGGAATATTTCGAGGGAATATTCTTTGGAATATTCCAAAGAATATTATCTTTTTAATTTTTCCAAATTTGAAAAGTCAAACTTTGTCAATTGTTTTTGGAGTTTACTAGAGACTTCAAACCTTCATAACATTCACATACGATGTCGGATTTGAGTCTTGTTCACGACACCAGAATTGCAGCGACGAGGCCTTTCCGATCGTTCAGATTGCAACTAATTCTGAGCAGTTTCATTTTGAGCATTTTTTCAACTTGAACATGATCACCTAATCACACCTCCCAAATGGGAAGCTTTTGGACCCAAAAATCTCTTTGAATTATAGAAATTGAAGATGAGGAGACTGATTCTTCACCCTTCCAAACTTGAACCACTGAAATCTTCCTGGCTTCATCAAATTGAGCTTCTCATAAAAAGATAAATTATTCCTTGAATCCGCTGACCGAATGTTGCTAACCTTAAATGAGTCATAATGAAAATTTTTGAAATTCGTAGAACAACAACTAAAATTTTTAGAAATCATACTTCTCCTACAATGGTCTACCTTCAAAGAAAATTGGAAATAAGATTCACCTTGCCAACCGTCCTCATGGTGAATTTTTGCCGAATGAGCCATGTACTTGTGTCGATTCCCGACCAAGTTTTCTCACCATAGCAAACTTCCATTTTGAAATTGGAATTGACCCATGCTGAACTTTGTGTCCTCTTTGCTTGCATGCTTTTCCCTTTCTTGGATTTTTGGACCACCTTGCACCGACACTTTGTTCTTTGCACCGATTGACACCAAAGGCACTTTCTGCAACATCTTGTCATCTTCTTCCAAAGAAGACCTACTTTCAGACTGAAAAATTTCATCATTTACATTAGAAATAACATGAAAAGGATTATGTACAAAATATTTTTTCTTAATCATCAACAAAGTCAATTTTTTACTAGCATTGACAAGCCTTTTCAATTGCCCTGTGTTGACTAAAGACGATTCTAGCTTCTTCCGATGTGCTCTCATAATAAACTCCTTGCCATCCTTGAATAGGTGATACTTGTTCTCATGGAAATGGAAGATCGCTTTTTTTTCATATAAATACGGACTACCCAACACCACACCTGTAATGTCAAGCGGTACCACATCTAATTCAACCAAGTCAACATAATGAGCTGTTATGGGGAAGCACAACATGCACTTTCTTGAAACTTGCAGTTTAGCATCCTTGAAAATCCAACCAAGTGGATATGGCTTAGGATGTGGAATGGTTTCAAGTTTCAGCTTCTTGACTAAGTCTTCTGAGATGAGATTCGCTTGTGACCCACTATCAAATAGTGTGTCTATATTTGTGTGTTTTGAGATTATCCTCACATGACACAGCTCAATCCTCTTCTCTTCATTTGAAGCTTCTATGTGACAGTTTAAAGTGATAGAACTGGGATTTGTTTCCTTTACAATCTCTTTACCCTTTATTTTATTTAGTATCATGGCTATGATTTTAGTTTCATCACCTAATTTAGGCCCTAAGTCTTGTTCAGCTGTTGCAACTGTTTTTCCCTTTTCTTTGTCCTTATCTTAGGTTTTAAATTTTTCTGGTTTCAGCTCTGAATGAAGTTTCCAGCAATGATCTTCATCGTGGCTTGTTTTGGAATAGTTTTTACAAAATAAATTTCCTTTTTCTTTCCTAAAATTTTCATTTATTTTTCTGCCTTTGTCTTTAAATTCACTACCCTCATTCCCATCAAAATATTGTTTACCTCTAGCCTATAAATGTGTAGCTTGTACACAAACTTCGTCTAGACTAGTAGAATTGAACATAAGGATAGTATGTATAAGATAGCTATGTAGACCACCTATATATTTCAGAAATGTCTCTTTGCTATGAAAATCAATTCCAAGTAATAAAGCTCTTCACCTAAACCCTTGAGTGTAATCTTGAACACTTTGTCCCTTAAGTTGTCTAAAACTTTTCAATTCATGATAGCCTTTTGTAATGAGCTAATGGATAAAAATTTTGCTTAATTGCGGAAATAAATTCAGCCCATGATAAAGTGATCTTACCATGTTTTTTAATTTCATCCTTGGTCTTGGCTTCCCACCATACCAATGCTGCTCCTTCCTTTCTCAAAGAGGCTAACTGAATCTTGGTGTCGTCTTCATGAAGGTTTTGTATCCTCAAACAAACTTCCAACTGTCTTATCCAAATGTCAAGTTTCTCTACATTGACCTCACCATTAAACATAGGCAACTCAAATTTAACATCAAGCTTTAAAAATGGAATTTTACCAGAGGTTTTAGACTTGTGATATTGATTCACCGAAGTTGAGGATGACGATGTAGAGGAAGAGGTTGAAGACAGGGATGGTGGATCACGATTTCTTCCGTGTCCTTTCTTTGACTTGTCATCACTTTTATTTCCTCTTGAAGAACCCTCACCTTATTTTTGGTGTTTAGACCCTTCTCCAACAAGCCTATCATTCCTTTCTTGGTAGAGTATCCTCACCATCTCTTTCATGTCTAGGAAAGCCTTTCGTAACACCTGTTCCTCTTCTTTGGGATCAATGTCTTCAGGAGCTTTTCCTTTTCTTGAAGACATGCTTTAGGCATCTTCAATGGCTCTTGGAGGTGGCTCTCTGGCCCTTCTTGGTTGTGGATTACTTTTTTCACTAACCAAGTTTCCTTCACCTCTCTTGAGTTTAAGCCTAGTAAGCATTAAAACTTGCAAACAATCAACTATATCTTTACACAAAAACAAATGCAGAGTAAAACTATAGCTCCTAAGGCTCAAATATCAAGCTCTGATATCATCTGATATGAAAATGGAACTATTTGTAATGCTATGAAAAATATCCATTTCCATTTAATTTAATGTGCAAAGTGTTCTCCATGACTGACAAGTTAAACAAAGTGTTTTTGGTAATTGTTTGTGAGTTTTTGTATGAGGAAATGTTAATTCAGTTTGCTATGTTATGCTATGGTGAATTTCTCTTGCTATGTATTTCTGATATAATATGTTAAACAGTAAACTTAATTAACATTTCCTCACACAAAAACTCAGAAACAATTACCAAAAACACTTTATTTAACTTACCAGTCATGGAGAACACTTTGCACCTTAAATTAAATGGAAATGGATACTTTGCATAGCATTACAAATAGTTTCATTTTCAGATCAGAATTCTAGGGAATATTCTATGGGAATATTCTTTGGAATATTCCAAAGAATATTCTCTTTTTAATTTTTCCAAATTTGAAAATTCAAACTTGGTCAACTATTTTTGGAGTTTACTAGAGACTTCATACCTTCATAACTTTCACATACAATGTCGGATTTGAGTCCCATTCATGGCACTAGAATCACATCGACGATGCCTTTCCGGTCGTTCAGACTACAACCAATTCTGAGCAGTTCCATTTTTGAGCATTTTTTCAACTTGGACATGATCACCTGATCACACACTTTTAGAAATCTTCATTTTTTGGTATGGGGATTACCTTTTCTTCTTTTAATCTGCCCTCTTTTCTTCTTTTCTTTCTTTATTTTTTGTATCAATTTTTATGAGATTTTTGTTTAAGAAATATTATATACAATGAAGGAAACTTAAACTAAGAATATTCTCACAGTACTGAGCTTATTTCCAAACCTACCTATCCTATTCTAATATTTGGAGGCATTTTTTTACAAAGTGATCTCCCTTCTCGAATGCAGTCAATCTAGGAAGTGCCTACATGATTGGTTTTTGTTAAGCTTTTTAGGAATGATGAAACAACAAATAGGCCACTCCCATTTTTCCTGCTTCTGAACAGTAGTGCTAAATTTTTTCTTTAAGCTCTACAACAAAGTGTTCCTGGCATATTTTACTCCCTCTTTAGATGTATCTAAGAAACTAGCAAAATGATCTTTTAATAATATCTGGCCCTGAGGATTTAAACAGTAAGTTCCATCCAGGACTATTCTTTGCTCCACTTTGGTGTGCTCGAGATTATTTTGAGAAAGAAAATCTACCTCTTCTTCATGATCATCTGACTTGGAAACCTCATAATATACTACCATGTTGTTTTCAAGTAATCCTAATATGGATCAATTGAGTGGGTTGAATTCTGCCTGCAGGCCATTAATAGGGGCATTCTCTAGAAATAGTTCTTCTTGAGAAGGTAGTACAACATCAATATCAATCTGTTCTATAGTTTCTGCATGATAAAATGCTTCAGTGGATAATTTAGCTATAGAAAAAATATTAATATCTTCTTTACATAAAAATTTGGAGGCTGGTTGTATGTTTAGGACCTGATTAATTTATTCTTGAGTTAAAGGAGGCATAATTTTTCACTTTCTTTGGAAAAAAACCCCAGTTTCTCTCTTTCTCTTGTGAAGCCTGATCATAAGGCTGAATGTATTTTTGAGCTTTACAGAAAAGACCAGATGAATCCTCATTTTTCTCTTTAGATAGATCTTGTGGATCTTCTTCCATTCCTTGATTGATTTCATCCTCAACCAACTTCTCTTGGTTGTCATGATAGTTAAATTGAGCATGAAACTCATGAATTTCCTCTAATGGATCCTTAGGATGACAATTTCCCAAATCTTCATTAATACTTACAAGTTATTGTGTGAGATCTTTAGACTGATCACAACAATTTTCAGTTCTTTATAATGCTCGTAAAATACCTTGTGGAAATCCTTTAAAGAAAAAAAACTACCAGGGTGTAGACCTCCATACCATTTCCTCGATTTTCCCTCTAATTTTTGCATGAACATCTTCATGAGGCACTCCTCATGCCATTCAATATTTCACCTCCATGAGTGTATATGAAATTTAACGAGATGTAACAAGGGGTCATCAAACTTTTCATCTTGAAACATAGGCAGGTTTGTGTCCCAATTTATCTAAGGCATTTTGTGTGGGAATCCAGGAATGTGATCTCTATTCATTGGAGCAAACCTGCTTTGTATCGTGGAATCCATCTTTGTCAATTAGTCGAAGGGAAGGGTCACTGCATCTTCACAATCAATCTGGGTTCTTTTACCAGTGGAGTCTTTAGGCCTAATGAAAATTGTGGAGTCGCCAAGAGGATGATTTCAACTTTGTTGAGGTTGGTTGTTGTCCACCATCAGCAACCAGATACCATTCTTGGCTAATACTTGTGTCATTTAAATTTGAGTGGGGTTTCTGAGTTCTTGAGGGGATATTAAGCTTTGTTAATAACTCAACTCTCAGCTTCTTGGTCGCCATTATGTCAGTTCCCCTGCGGATTTGCAAGGTTGCTCGAAGAATAAGTAGCAGTGGAACCACATCAAACAAATTTGGATTCCCTAGCCTTTCTGGGCTCAAAGAGGGCTCTCTCTGTGTTTATGATTATATTATTTATCTTTATGCTTATATTCTTCTGATTCTACGCTATTTATGAAGTTTGGGGTTGTTGGTTTGTCTTGGTTGATTATTTGGTTGATTGTTTTAGTTGAATAGATAGAATGTGGGAAGCTAAATCCATTGGGGTATGGAGTCATAAGAGGTTTTAATTGTACATCAACTCTTAAAGGGTTTTCATAGGGCAAGCTAACTATATCAAATGGATCTTCTTAAGTAAGATGAATATGAGATGACAAGAAGTTGTGAATTTGGTAAAACTAAAGGGCAATTAAGAATCCTTTAACTATAATTCAACAAGAAAATCATATAAGATAACAGTTTAGTAAACTAAAGAGCAATTAAGAATTCTTTAGTTGTACTTCACTAAGAAAGCTTCAAGACGACAATCTAGTAATACTAAAGAGTAGGTGTAACACCCCCAATTTGTGTGTTGAATTTTTAAAGTTAGATATTTGAAATTTAATCCTAAGGGGAGTGGACCCCAAAGGATAAGTATGGTGTGAATGTAATTTAATATTTAAATTGATGAAATAAATAACATGATTGTGCATTTTGACCAAGATGAGAATTAGAGATCACTTGCCAAATCCATGAGGATGGATAAGGCAACAAATCCCCACAATCTTTCAAAAATCCTTGAAAGAAATTAATTTAGATTTTGAGGAGGAATCTAAATTTCCCTAATGAAGAGGAAAGTAGTTGGGAAGAGGTGAGAAAAAAGCTGAAAAAGCTGAGGAAAAGCTTAAAGCAGCTTTAAAGTATCCCAAAAATGGGAAGCCTAGGCTAAACAGGAAAGAAAGCATCCCGCTATTTTGGACGCAGAATTAGAAACATGCTTTGGGGAATTATGAGCTTAAATAAGCTACTCCTAGGCCGATCAGAGGTTGATCTGTTCTAGGAGGTGATCTCTGCTCAGGGGTGAGTCCTGGGAGACAAAGAGGACTCTAAGGTTGGGAGGTTGGTCATTTTTTAGATTGTGTGGTATGTTCTGAAATTCTTGTTATTCTGTCTTATTACAGTATGAATTGGCTACATATAAAAAATTTAATTTTATGAAAATGAGAAATTTTGGTACTACATTGAACAATCTATCCTTAGGCATTCACCTTCCGTATTCTCGTAGTTGTAAACCGTAAAATCTATATATAAAAGAACCTCCGTAAACTCTAAACCAAGGTCGGTTTAAATCACATTTAATTTCCATAGATGATTAATTATTGTTTTTGATCTCTGTAGACACCGGGGATCTTATGTGCTAGAGAATACATATAGCAGGACTAAAGTTTCATTGTATGAAAAAAAAAAAAAAAGTAATAAGCAAATAGGAGCAATAGAATGGGACATTGAAGAAATCTCTATGCTATAACATTGATAAGTGTATCTATTGCATTGTGAAAAAGAATCATCATTAATCTTTGGTACCAGTACTATATTAAATGATTTAACTTATTATGAAAATCTCCTGGTCATGCACTATAGAATGCATATATAGACATATAGTAACTGGACCATACAGATTAAAGACAATGATTTTATAATACTTATTTCTGCTAACCCCAAAGTATTAAAGCAATACTAAGTAAGTGATTCAATATTTAAAAATAATATAGAACACTTGTATACCAAATTCATCTCTTACCTTTTTAATTAAGTATTAGGGTAAAAGAGTGAATTTATGTGTAAAGTTTGAACTACCCATACACTATCGAATGAATGCATACACCTCCAAATGGGTGGAGTAAATACATGGCGCAAAAAGCATTTAATTCACTTTGATACCAAAGAGACATGGATCTACAAAGTCCATATATGTATACATAGGAACAAACCGTATGTTAGCAGTAATTATAAATCGATATGTTAAAACGATACATCGCCGCGAGCTAGATATGACAGAGAGGAATCTGTGATTTTATCATTATTCCTATGCGATGTTAGAAGTGGGCAACTACTCAGATCTATAATCATTAGTTGTTAAACTACGCTTTAACCCTACGGCAACCATAAATATGGAAACCTAAACCTTACCTCGGTTATAACATTGACCTGGTTAATCATTATATGAAACGACTTAATATGAAATTACAAGACGAGTATACGGCATAAACTTTACTGTCAATAATGAAAAATGATGAAATTTTGCATGGAGTTTCAAAACGACTACACGGGAGTAAGTCGGTTGTTACTTTGCCGGCAACGCACTATGATCAAACTGAAATGATGCAATATGTGACTCTATTCTATTACCGACTACGCCTCCTCGCTATGATTCGGGGAAACTTTGCCACCATTCAATACATTCGGTAGATAGAGTTAACAATGTTAGCATGTAGGCGAATATAAATAATTTTAAAACCCTAACACTGATCTGGAATAAATGAGGATAAGTGAAAATCTGAATGAGTTAACCGGCACCACTGAGAACCATAGATTTACAATACAACTGCAAAGCACGCTATAGGTTCTCGACGAAAAACGACTGGACACAAATGAAATGGATTGCATAAAATACGTCAGATCTGTGAGCAAGCTAGAAAAAAATATATATCTGAATACCGGAAGGTTTAATAACCGTCATGGGTAAACCATAATGACCATCATTCTGCCTTGGGTTCGTTCACTGTCATACGGTGGAAGGAAACAATTAGTAGCGGAGTTATAGGTTTGTTAGAACTAAAATTATAGTCTGAGCCAGTAGATGCTAAGCAGACCGAGGCCACACATCATAATACAAAACGCACATCTACTCTCAAATCAACGTTCAAACGAAAAATTTAACCACGGCTATACAGGACCGATTACCTCGCATGGAGACGAAAAGCCGGTAGGAGCTCGGCTCTGATACTTTTCGACACAGTTGGAGTCGAACGGCCAGACGAATTCAGGGCTTAACTAGGTTAACAAACCATCGGTATGCCGCCGTGAGATAAGTCCTGGAGATAAGATCTGAAAATAATCACAGATTTCGAACAAAACATGTAACAATAATGTAAGAGCATAAAGCTATTCTATTCTGTGGTCGAGCCGAGAGTAGTTGGAACCAAAACTCTCTTTCGACTGCGCTGGATAGGTTAATAGAAAAAAAAATTATATTACAATTACGAACTTTAAAATAAAATTAAATCTATAGCCTGTCGCCCAGAAACACCAGGATCTCCACCCTCTGCACAAAATATCCATTGTCGGTTCAGACATAGAGGTATACAGAGGAGAAAAATACCAGAACAAATTGAATAATGAAAGACGACAGAATACCACGATGGAACTCGCATACCTCAACTGAGTGCTTCTCCTGTATCAAATCTCACTTCGATCCGCTTCCACCATGAGCGAGATAGCAACGAAACAATTCTCTCAACAGGAATGAGACCCCAACTGAAAAATGGAGCTGATAAATAGGGCACATGTCGTAGAGTGATAACGAAGGGTAGGGCCGCGATCAGTCGAAAGGCTGTGCAAAACCCTAATCCCGTAACCCTAGAAGGGTACAGAATCCCCAGGTCGATTTGGAACAACTCGGCACATCGACAGAGCGTACTTGATGAAGTGAAAAGAGTATAAACCAGGTACTGACCTGCACAAAGAAGATCGCCCAGTACTGTGCCGTTCAGGAGTGCAACGATCACACTACACGTAGCTATGGAATGGGCCTGAATTCGTGTATGGTACTCAAGCGCGGGTAGGAGGCGCCATCCCTGCGTTTCCAAACGATAGCCCTCCTGATACATATCCTCACGTTAAATCAATACATGACAGATCACTGAGGCGTGCCTACAAAGGCAAAGGGACACCCCACGGCGATGAAAATCAATACCAGAAAATGAACAAATTTAAAACCACACCACCGAAAGTTGATTTTAGTTCGGCGGGTAGCTGGAAACGAGGAAATGGCGGAGTGCGCTTAATGATCATTAAATTCCGGTCGAAACCAGTCAATCCTGTGGTCGTGGCACAGTGAATGTCCACACCTCGGTTAGGTTAGTACCGTGGTGATCTGGCCACCTTTAAACTCTTTACCATCACCTGCTATGAACACGAAATCCAAGAAACCGGGTACACACAGGTTTTACATAAGTTATTATGATAAGTTAGCACGCATTCCATGATCTGGTTATCGGAAAGGATTATAGGGTTGACACGTTAAAACGAACGGGCGGTTGTTATAAAATTTTATTTACTTGCCATATGTATACAGTTACGCTCGAATCTTTATAAACAAAAAAAAAAGGAAACGAAGAAGAATTTATGCATATATATGATATGAAATTCAATAGCGCTATAATGACATATGCGTGGACGCCCATAAATTCCGAGGTGTTTATTTGTATGGAATATATAGTCCTATATGTGAATTGTTTATATATAGATACATATACATGTGGAATATGGGAAATAAGTATCTATGTAATTATATAGGTGGGAATATGTATACATATAGGTGAAATAATTCGTTGCATGGAGGTAAGATATATATCTATATATATGGAAGTGCATAGATATGTGAATTGGGACATATTTATTTATATGTAGGTAATGCATATATATATATATATGTGGGAATAAGTTATCTATGTGTAGTTCCTATATATATATATATATATATATATATTTGTTAATATATAAAGATGTGTAAGCCAAAGAGGTATATGTAGGTGGTTAAGAAGACTCTAAGTGTAATGTTAAATGTTTTCTTAGAGACTAGATGAGTAAAGAGAACTTCGCCAAGAGGACATTAGAGTTAAAAATTAGAACTCATTATCACCCTCACTAAGTGAATAAAGAGAAAAAAAAAAAAAAAATTGTGGAACTGGAGGTGTGACAGTAGGACACCCCTAAATTCTTTAATAATACTTTCAAACACATAAAACATTCAAGATAACAGTTCAGTGAAATTAAAAAGTGGGACACCCCTGAATTCTTTAATTAGACCTTTCATAAGAAAACATTAAGATGAAAGTAACATACAGAGTTAAGGTGCCAAGACAACATATCTCAATATAAAATTTATGTTCTATTATCATATAAATTGATGTACAATATGGAAAACATAAGAGAAACATTGACAAAGATGGATAACATCACCATTAACATAGCTCAAGAATCCTTTGAATGTGCTTGTAGTACTGATGTCCAAAAAAATTACAATGCTCCAGTGCAATAATCTTTGCAGCTCAGAGTCTGATCAAAATCTAGCCTAGCAATCATCCAACTGACCAACCAACACTGATAATGAACAATACATGAAGTATTTGATTACAGGTGAGGAGTTTTCCCTAATCTAGGGTGACAGATTTGTATTTATTATAGAGTAAATGATGTTTGAAAATAGAGACCATGCAAGGCCCAATGCCAAAATATCTCTAACTGACCTACTGTAGTAATAAATTTCTAATTTACTGTTGAGATAACTTTAAGATATTTTTTGACTATTTGCCTTTATCATTAACTTTTACAATAAATTCTGAGCTATTAAAATGTCTCTGACTTAAACATTAACTGAGGTAGCTTATATTAAATCAAAACTTTTCTGTAGGTGGCCAATGTGATGGGGAAGAGTTAAATGTTGAATGGTCTTGACACTTGCTTTGTTTTCTTCGTTGGTTTATCCTCTGATTTGTCTTTAAAGTCTAATTTGTCTTTTCCTTAATTCTTGATTGCACTTTTTAATTCTTTTAATCCGTTTTTATCTCTGATATTTATTTGAATGCCTTGGGTTACTGTAATCTCTCCCTTAACCATCTCTTATCTGTGCTTTGTCTTTAACTTTATCTTCTAACCATGTTTTTCATCTTCAACCTTTGATTACCCCTTTAATCCTTTTTACCTTTCACTGTCACGATGAATATTTTAAGTGTCATTGTTCTTTAACTGTGTTCTTTACTTATCTTTATCTCTGTGTGGCCACCATGAAATTATCCTTTTTTCCCTTACCCTGTAATTTGAAGACACCTCGATGTCCTTAAAGTGATCGTATGATCTTGATTGATCACGATCCATTGTTTCTTCTGATTGTTCTTGCGCTCCTAATCCTCTGATAAATAAGGCTCCTGGATCGTTACCTAGAGAGATTATTTTAAACAGTTTTTGGACTTAGAAATGAAATTTATGCATTTTCTTATACATCGATCACCTAAAAAACTTAAAAAAAATTTGTTAATTAAAAACTGGATCCTTCAGGGTGGGGAGCAATGTGGTTTTTAGGTAGCAGGGAAATTTATGGACAGAGTCCGAAAAAATGGAGGTTTTTGGTTTTCTGCATTTTGCTATGGTCTCCTAGTCCTTCGAAAAGCGTTGCAGGGGTTCACATGGCAGCTCGGGGACTATCGCAGTGATACAGGGCTTCGAAAAGTTTGAATGGGGTCAGCAATTTCATGTTATGACGTGAGGGTGGTTGGCGACTTTTGCACAGGGAAAAAGCAGTGAGGCGGTAATTTTCGTGGGGATACGATAAACTGTGATGGTGACGCATGGCGGATGGGATGGTTGTAAAACCACCCATTTTCCAACCCCCAAAGGTTTTTAAATCTTGAGCTTTTGGTGTTGCGATATGAAGTTGGGGTTGTTGGATCAAGCAAAGTGGATCGAACAATGGTCAGGCGAGTAGGGATCATGATTTAATTATGACGATGGGGCCAAGACTTTGAATGTGATGGCGGGTTAAAAGTTTGGGATGGGGCTTTTATAATGCGGGGCCCAGGGTAATTTTTAAAGTGAAGGAGCTTTAATATAAAGGTGGGGCCAGGGTTATATGAGGGTGGAAGGTTTAGGTTTTTAAAGTGGGGGTCAAAAAAATATAAGGGGTCAAGATTTTAATAACGCAGATTTTATTAATGTGGGACTCGGGATTAAATTTTAATTCAAAAAAATGTAAAAAATGGGTTTTACATTGTTTTAAATAGAGAGAGGGGCATGAGTGAAGGGGAAGAGAAAAATCGAGGTTTTTAGCATAGGGAAGGAGATTTTAAGAAGGGGAAGAGGCTAATATGAAGGGATCCAGTTCAAACGTAGGCTTTCAGAGTAATGAGATTGTTAGAAAAGACACAATGAGAAATAATTAATAGGTTAAATGGAAAATAATGAAGGCAGTGAGATTTATAAAAATAAATGATAGTCAGGGAATGTTATTTTCAGCAGACTATAGAAAATCCATAGTCATCTAGTGATACTGTAGAATATAGGAGACTAACACAGCCTATAAATATCAAAGAGGTAGAAGCCATAAAGAAGAGCAAATGATCCAAACAATTGAAATTTAGTCAAGAATATTCAAGTTTTATTTTCAAGCCCAGAAAACCTATCACAAGATCGGATCAACTAAAAGAAAAGATGCCCGAGCTTACCTTAGAAGAAGATGTGCCTCCAGAAAAAGTAGAACTTGTGAAAAATAGGAAAGGTAAGGAGAATGTACAAGAGAAAGGTGAAGTGGAGATGTTGCAATAATAATTGAGAGATGCTTATAATGAGGTAATAGTATCAAAATTGATTTTTGAGGAAATTAAGGAAGACATATCAAAGAAACTGGACTTTTACAATGAGGTTGCAGATAAATCTTGAAAGATGTTAAAGAGGATATTTACTTTACATAGAATGATGAAACACCTATGCAAGATAAACAGACGGTTGCAAGCTAATAGGAGGAGGTTACAGGAACAAGTCAAAACTTTAGAAACATAAATGGAAATGATCCAAGCTGAACTTTTGAAGAGGGGCCTCAAATTCATTACTGTAACTAATGATACTTCATGAGTATGGGGGAAAAATTAGCAGGTCAACCTCCATGTGGCCTCCAGCTCATCAAGCCAACTCATCATACCAACTTATCATGACAGCTCATCATTTTGGCTCAATCATTCTAGTTCCTAATTCCAATTCATCAACCATCCAACACCTCAGCAATTAGTTATAGTCGATAAGGATCATTGGCAGAATTTATTGGAATTTTTTTTAAGTTCATAAATGGTGATAGAGTCCTTTTTTGTTCAAAATCTTCCAAGCATAAAATATCCCTAGAAAGTCTCCATGTTTTGTAATTCTACTAGAACTAGGTCTATTAGCTAAGGCATCGAGTCTAGCCCAGGTTGCATACTATTGTAAAGAGGCCTCACTCTATAAATGAGGGACATTTTTACTTTGAAGGGGTTGTTGAATGTTATGAGAGAGCTAATTATGCAAATTTTCTTTATGATCTAATAGAAATTTTGCAACAGACTGTTTTACAACCTGATATTCTCTTCGGTTTATGTGTTTTTCCTTATTTTGTATATTGTTATCAGCTTCATGGAAATATGATTACTTGGAATTCATGATTAAATGCTCCAACTTCCTTGATTTTATGTTTTTTTGTAAGGGTTAATTTTTGTTTTAAGACAATTTACCTCAGCTTCCATGAATACAGTTTATGTGTAATTGAATTTTCTTAGCTGACTCCATGGCCAATGGTAGTTTTCATTACACTCTTCTGCTTGAAATAAATCACATGAAAGTATAAACATACTTAGCCATCTGCAATTTGAATTTTATCTTGAATATTCCATTATTTTCCTTGAGAGAGCCCTCTAGGACTGGAAGGGATAACTTCTAATTAAACGTTGGTTGAAATAGTTATGCTTGGTTGGGGGTTGACACAACCCAAATTTCTCTAGCCTAGTGATAACACATAGCAATAGAAATGTTCTAGTAACATCTTTATCAATTCTTTACTTTGAGATTCTTCCAAATTATTATTAATATTCAATTTTTTTCCCAGAAAGATTTATATTAAAGAAATGCCAACTTTTTCCATAGAATGTAAATCCATTTGATGAGATGATAAATATTCAACATTTCATTGTTCTTGAAAACATTGGTCTTGTTCACAATATGAGGAAGAATCATTATTATTCATTAAATTTAAAATCTGATCTTCTTCGTCTATTTGCGAAGCAGAAAATATTGGTTGTATATCAAAGTCTTCGTTGTCATCATCTATCCAAACTTCACTTTCTACTTCTATTGTTGTTTTTGCAGGGGTGTAAAGTGTGAATTTCTTAGTACAAATTCCATCAGAGATAAACATATCACCATATCTACAAATTATGAAAGCATCAACTGTAGCTAACCATGGTCTACCTAGAATCAATGGGTGACCTCCTAAATTATTCTTGGGAGTTAAAATCATAAAATCAACAAGATATTACAAAGAATATAAGGAGATAGATACACCTTCTAACAGACCATGTGGTTTGATGACAGATCTATCTACTAACTGTAATAATGTTGGCATGTATTGAAGATTGGAAAGTTTTAATTGATCCATAGTTTTTTTACTCATGATATTGATAACTTCTCCTAAATCGATCAGTGTGTTTGGAATATCAATACTATTAATGTGTGCTTCTACAATGGGGTTACTTGGATCTAGATATTTCGAAACTGTTCCCCATCATAATATCTGTAATTTTCTTGACTAACTAGATTTTTTAAACTTCTTTTCTTTTTCTTCCTGGTTTTTTAATTCTTAAATCCATGATTGTCCTTGAAAATATTGGTATTTCATTATATATTGTAACAAAGGAATTTTGATGAAAACATTATTCAGTTAATCTAACATGTCATATTTAGGCAACACAATTTGTTTCTCTATTCCTTTGTCAAATTTTATCCTTTCAGGAAAAGGAAAATTTTGAATAGAAATAGAAGGTTTTTCTAAAATGGGAGTTGATTTTATTGAAGTATCATTATAATGTACAAGGGTGATTTCTTTCTAAGGAATCTATTCATGATTAAGAGATGTTTCTTTCTCAAGAAGTTCATCCTCTTCAAATTCCTGAATAACAATGGATGGTAACTTATTTTCCAAAAATCTACTAGATCTAAGTTGGAAATTATTTAGATATAATGGAGTTATCATGGAAGCTTGGAAATTCCAACATTCTATATTGTAAACAGGCTGTGAGTTTTTATTATTCAGATTTGGAAGTGGATGAGTAGGTATTTTATTGGTTTTTTGGGAGTATGATGTGGGTGGTAATGGAAGTGGTTGATTAGAAGGTTGAGTTTGAATTAGAGATTGTGGAAAGGAATTTGATTGAGGAGGATAATATGGAGGTTAATATGGAATAAATGGTTCTTTAAACTGATTATACTGAGGATACCTAGGAAGACACTGCCAACTTTGTGTCCATAATGGATTTTGAGGTGGCCAATTTTGCCAAGGCATTTTGGTATTCCAATTTCTCTAAGGTTGTGCATATGATTTGGTTGAGGGTTATGACCTTGTACTATATTTAGCCGTTGTGTTTTCCATGTTCTTTTACTAATAAAATAAAGTGACTTAGCTTGTCTTGTTTCAACTTCATTTTGCAAGAGTGATTTAAGTCTAGGGATTCAAGGGAATACCTTTGTGTCATGGTTTTTTGCACAGATAACACATATTTCTACAATATAAAGAGGTAATTCTCCTATAGAATGTTTATTTCTGCATCTAGGACAAAAAATTGATAATGCAACATTTTCAGCTTATTGATTGTTTTGAATCTTAAAGGTATCTAGTTGTTCACTAAGACTCCCTAAAATATCTGTTTTGAAATTGTCAAGCACATTTCCTATTTCTAATCTACTTAATTTTCCACTTGCAGATTCATTAATCCTAGACATAACACAATCTGTTGGATTTTTCCCGGTTCTAGCCTTACCTCTTGAAATATGTGTACAAAATTCACAAATTTCTCTAAATGATAACTGTGAAACATCTCCTCCGCCCATTAAATTGAGAAGATCTACCCACTTACCTCTAATGGATTTCAACAAAATATATTTCAATGTTTTATCATCTAGATTATGAATTTTATCCCTTTTAACATTATACAAAAATATTTCAACCAAATCTTCAAGATTTTCATCCTCTTTTTGCATAATTTTAAAGACTTCATCTTTAAGGTTATGTGGCATACAATGATATTTGTATTTTTTAAGAACACATCTTTCATGTCTTCTCATGTTATTATGGTATGTGTTACACCATTTTTTTGGTCATCTAACCCATTATTATTAGATGAACCCAAGTACACCATGTAAGACCAATTTTACCCCAAGTAAAATTGCTTTCACCATATAAAATAACATTTGTCCACATTCTCTAGTCATATTTAACCCAAAAAAAGGAAATTGATTAAATAAATAATTATTTATTTAACTATTTCCTAGGAATAAGTTATTCAAATCATTATTTAATAATATTCCTAGTTAAATTGGACTAAATCATTTGTAAATAATTAAATAAATCATTATTTATTTAATTATATTCCCATCATCTCCCTAAAATAATAAATAAATCATTTATTTAATTATTGTTTATAAATAAAGGAATTGACCCAAGTCAAAAGACCTTTTCCCTCCAACAAATATAATAAAATATTCCTAAAAGGTGATTCTAGAATGTGATTAATAATATTTTATTCATGCACCGAGTTCTAGAACACCCCAATATTTTATTATAAATAGAAGGGTTTTCCCCATTCATTAGTCACCTTCATTGCATTAGATCACTCTGGATCTACTCTTGGTCACCATTTTCCATTTTTTTATGAACTCCCATTGAGTTCCATGTTTGTTTTTCTACACCAATAAGAGAGAGGAATTTTAGATCTGAAACACTGAGGACTTCCAAGAACCCATCCCACTGAGGAGAACCGGAAAACAACTTTCTTGTTTTCCTCTCAGGTGCCCCATTCTTTAATATAATACAAATCATTCTTTTAAACACTTTGTTCTTGTCTTGTCTATTGGATGCATGGAGCCATATTGTATTTTATCTGCTTAATGTCTTTTTGTGCTTAGATCTGAATTTGTGCAGCAGACTTAAAGATATTTTGCAGCCATAATCGATGTTAGGGCTATTTGTTATGCATAGCTAAAGTGATCTTTTACGACGAAAGATTCATAGTAACAATTGGCGACTCCACACGAGTTTTATTTTGTGACCGCTGTCGTTTCATATATTCCTGCATATCCAGTTGTTTCAGACCCTAGGGTTTCTCTTCCATTTTCTGTTTTTCCTATTTTTATGGTGTTTTTCACCCCTAAAACCCTAAAACAGTCAAATTTTTAACTTTCGTGTGTTTCTGGCCTTATTGCGTAGGTGACAGACATCAGCCGCAGCTGAGACGACAAATTTTTCTGAAATCTGCCACCGAGAGAGTCGGATCTACAGGTCGCACTTATCGGCCCAAAAAGTGCGACCTGAGCTTGAGGACGCACTTTTCTGCCCCAAACCTGTGACCTGGACTGAAATCAGGTTAGAACCTGTGACCTGGACCTTTTCTGCAAATTTTCCAGCACTTTTTTAGGGTTTGTCTGAAGCTTCTATCAGGGTTTTCCAGCCTCTGTCTCTTCCCATTCAGACCTATTCCTGATCTGCTTTACTCAAATAAGAGGGAATATTGGCCCTTAGGGCTCTAGTACCCTCAAAGTTTTGTGGGAGAGTCTTTGCTATTTCAGACGTTTGAATTTTCAAAGTTTCAGCCTTATTTTTCTCAGATCTGATACCTCTGTTTCAGATCCTTTTAGATCAGCTCTACTCCCTCTCAAATCACCTCATATCGTTTTGTTTGGGTTCATTTCTAAGGCAATTTCCTTGCCTCTTCTAGTTTTAGCTGATCTCCTCCTTTTTAGCAGCAACCTTGCCTCTGCCTCTTTGTTGTTCTCTGCACCACTTTTAAGCAAATTTCTCCTTTAGATCCCAGTCTCCCCTGACATTAGATCTATTGGCCTCCTTTTTGCGTGCTTGGCTTAGTTTTTTCCCTCTTATAGACTAGTTTTGAGAGACCCGCCTCCTTGGGTTACATTGATGCATTAGTAGCTGTTAATTTTCTGTTCTCTTCATTTTATTTACTGCAGATTTCTTTTCAGTTACACAACACACCTTTTCTTTTACTCTCAAAATGTCTGGGTTTAAACAATTAAAATTAATGCACACCACACACTGAACCTAAGTGAAGAAGTGCCTGGTTAACACTGCCTGGCAAAGACTTTAAAATCAATTGTCACTGCACCTCTCTGCCCTTGACCTCACTTGATTTTGTCCCTCCCTTCCCTTGTCGGTTTTTCTTCTTCCCGTCATCATTGCACCTCCAAGGCGCCTCTCTCGGAGAATTCTTGGCCTTCACCCTCAGTTTCCGCTTGATCGACTTCCTCCTTCCTGTCGCCATCGAGAAATTCCTCCCCCGAGTCCGCACTCCGACTCTTCCTCTGATTGTTCGAGTTCTCCCCCTCCTCTTGGTTCCCCCCCTGTTACCTTCACCATGTCTAGTTCTGGACCTAGCCCTAACCTAGTTCTACTGCTGGGTCTGTGTCCAATGGAACCCCTACGGGACCTACCTTGACTGCCCCATTACTCCCTTATATGACTGGCCTCAGTCTCCCCGATTTCAATCAGCTAATTAATGATCCTATTCGCCACGATGTTAGTTGGCCTGCTATGCCAACCAAGCTCCCCTCCGACATTCCCATGTTCGAAGGCCTTGCTAGTGAAGATCCCTCTAACCATATCTGATCTTTCCACATGTGGTGTTCTTCCAATTCCATCACCGATGACTCCATCCGTCTTTGTTTGTTCCAGCGCACGCGTACTGGCGAAGCTTCCAAATGGTATGTTGATCAAGCCACCTCTTCCCATACCACCTTTGCGACCATTGCCCAAGCCTTTTTATCCTATTTCCAGCTCCCTCTCTGATACAACACTGGCACTGAACTCTTAACTTCTTTCCATCAATCCTCTTCGACCCGCCTTTCTGCTCATGTCCAGGAATGGCAGAGAAGACGGAGCCTGTGTCGCGCTCCCCCCTTTGAAGAACGGGTTTACATGGATTGGTTCCTTCACTCTCTCTTACCTCCCATTGGCAAATATGTCGCATCCCATTTTCCCCAAACCAAAGAAGCCACCCTCCAAATTGCCTTGAAATATGACCTTATCTACGCCCAATCTAGTTATGTTTATACTGTCCTTCCTGACCTTCCCAAGCCCGGTGGCTCTAATGCCCCGGGGCATCTCACTTTGCCGACGGTATCGTTGGAGCCCTGTCACATACCTCTACCCAACCTCTTCCCGGACATGCTTTCCCTCCAGGGGCCAGCCCCTCCGGCACTTTTTCCCCTCTAGGTAGCATGTATTCAGGATACGACATGCCTCCTCCTTTTTCCCACCCTCCTGCTTACCTTACTGCTGCCCCCCTACCCCTTATCCATATCCACAACCTGGTGTCCCAGCTCCTCCAGCATTTGGACCTCCCACTCCCTTGCCTTTTCCACCCCCGCAACCACACTTACTACCCCCTCCAAGGCAAGTATTTGCATAGCAGGGGGCACCTAATTTTCCTCCTTCTCAAAGAAGGAGAAGAGGCAATCAATCCGCTCCTGGTAATCATGGATCCAATCCTTCCAGTATTGACTCTACCACTGCCAATCAGCCACAGGGCCCTCAGCATAAGCAGGACAGGCCGCTTCGCACCAATAAGCCCTGTTCTTTTTGCGGTATTTATGGTCACTACACTCACGATTGTCCTTTATTACCACAAATGCAACAGATGTGGGAATCTCATGCCACCTTGAGGGGGCAACACTGCTCCCCTACTATCCCTCCCACTCCAACTACTTCTCAACCGGCCATGTTTACCGATCCTTTCCCTCAACAAGGATTCGTGGCCACTCAACCTCCTCATGCCCCGGTAACCACTCAACCTTCCCCTTCTGGTTCCTATGATTACTAGATTCTCATGATGGCCTCTGACCCCCCTCTCACCTTCGACCTCAACCTTCAAACTCGGTCCCGTCAGTATTCCACACCTCCCGTTCCATCTGTCTCCGAGTCTCCATCATCCGGTCCTACAAATCCTCTATCGACACCCAATGGTCCCTTGCAACTCCCTCTACCCAAAGCCGAGGTTCATCCCAAGCCTCCTAAGGGACCATTATGCCGAAATGCTGGCTCTGGTCGGGCTGCCCATTCATATAGCATAGTAGATGATCTGGCACAATCTCCTGCTGCCATTTCAACACTGGAATGCCTCCAGTCGTGTCCTTCTCAAAAGAGGGCTCTACTATCTGTCGTGGGCACTGTAGATCCTGTTGATGACCAATTTATTGTTTTCGACGCCCGTCAGTCAGACCATCCCCCTCTTCCTCCTTCAGTTGCTTTCCAAATCCCAATCAAAATCTGAAACGCCAATGTTTCTCGGTGTATTATTGATGAGGGGGCATCTACCTGCGTAATTTCCACTTCAGTTTGGAAATAACTCGGATCCCCTGAGTTGGCCCCTTCCACCATCACCCTTCGCGTGTGGGATGGCCATGCCTCCCAGCCCATTGGCCTATTTTGTAGTTGTCATATCACCCTTGCCGGCAAGACTGTTTGTGTCAACGTTGAATTTATCGATGCCCCTCTTGACTACAACATCCTTTTGGGGCGTAGTTACACCTATGCCATGTCTGCCGTCCCATCCGCAGTCTACCACAAAATGTTCTTCCCTCATAATGGCAAGATTGTCACCATTGACCAGTTGACATACCATGAACCGCAATCTCAGACCTCCCCTAAGTCCACAATCTCTACCGTCACCAATAAACCGCCTGTTGATTCTTTGACCAGTGTTTCCCCTGGCGTCTATAAAGACTCCTCCTTGCTTGAAACCTTTTTATACCTTCCTCCTGTACCTGATCCTACCATGGAAAATGTTTGCATGATGCAATCTTCATGGGCTGACCTTGCACAGCCCATCCTGGCTAGTCAGCAAACACACCCTCACCCAACTCCACCAGCTCCTAGCCCTTCGCCCCCGCTAGCCCACCTTCTTCCTTCGGAATCTCCTTCCCAAAACACTCATGCTGGTCATTTTCTTGCTGGTCAGATTCATTTCCTTGCCCCCCCTCCTAGCGCTCATTCCATCCCTATCTTTGCTACCCTATCCCTCCCCAACTTGACCTTGGGCATACCCATCTCGTACCTAGACCCCCCAGCCCCTACTCTGCCTGGCCAACCCAAACCTTATCTTTCTTTGACCCTGGTTCAACCGATACCCATGGCTTCTCCCGCTGCGCATGTACCTCAGTCCCCTCATCAGGAATCACTCCCTATGGCAACCATGCCAGGTGCCACTAGCCACGCTCGTAGGGGGGCATCTAAGGAGAAAGCCACCCCGACAACTTCTGCCCATCCTCGACCTCCAAAGCATCCCATTGATAAATCTCAAACAAAAGGGTTTAGTGGGGCAGCGCATTGAGGACTTCCAAAAATTGAATATAAGGGTAACTGATATTCCAGAGGAACACAGGATCGATCTCTTCATAGGCACTTTAAAGGATAACATCCAACATGAAGTTCATGTTTTGGAACCAAATTCATTGGAGAAGGCATTCAGGTTGGCAAGAAAAGTTGAATGTAAAATAATGGCGACAAGGAAGCCTACCGCTCAATTCTATAAAGAAGGAAGTGTTGCTACGTCTAGATTTCCACAACCTACAAGGTTGACACCACAAAAATTGGAAGAAAAAAGAGCAAAAGGGCTTTGATACAGTTGTGATAGCAAATACACTAAAGGTCATAAGTGTGCTGAGAAGAAATTATTTTACATAGATTGTGAAGAGGAAGAAGAAAATGAACAAGAAGAGGATATACACCAGGAACCAGCCCTAGAAAAGGAAGAAATGAATCCGACCATATCGTGTAATGCACTGGCGGGAATTACCACTCCTCAAACTCTCAAGATAGCAGGACAAATCAAGAAGAAAAAGGTAATAGTGTTGATTGATTCAGGTAGCACCCATAATTTTATTCATTGTAAGGTAGCCAAGGAATTAAATTGTTTCCTATACCCAACACGAGAATGTCAAGTGATGGTTGCAAATGGAGGAACTATAAATTTCTCTGGAAAATGCCATAATATCAAGTTAACCATAGGGGAATATGTATTGACTAGTCCAATGCTTTCCATTCCTATGGGAGGTGCTGATGTTGTACTAGGAGTACAATGGTTACAATCTTTGGGGACAGTAGCTTTTAATTTTTCAAGAACTTTTCTTGAAATTTTTTTCAGAAGGAAAGGAAGTCGAATTACGGGGTATTGAAGGGAAGCCGGGAAGGATAATAAGCTCTAATGTCATGACAAAGCTTCTAAAGAAACAACAACGAGGCGTAATTGCACAATTATGCTCACTAGAAGTTCCAACATCAAAATCATCTATTTCTGCAGATCTCCAACAAGTCTTGGACAATCATTCCAAGGTGTTTGAAACTCCGAAAGGACTCCCACCTATTTGTGATCATGATCATGCTATTCATTTGATTCCAGGAAGTGTTCCTCCAAACATCGGGCCTTATAGATATCCTTACTTCCAAAAGAGCGAAATTGAACGTATGATTGCAGAAATGTTAGAGGCGGGTATAATTCAACCTAATCAAAGTTCTTTCTCTGCTCCTATAGTATTGGTACACAAGAAGGATGGATCATGGCGAATGTGTATGGATTATAGGGAGCTCAATAAGCTCACCATTAAAGACAAATTTCCCATTCCTGTGATTGATGAATTATTGGATGAATTACATGGAGCAATTTATTTTACCAAGTTGGATCTTCGTTCGGGATATCATCAAATTAGAATGAAGACTGAAGATATTCCGAAAACAACATTTCAAACTCATGAGGGTCATTATGAATTTTTGGTCATGCCTTTTGGCCTTACCAATGCACCTTCTACATTTCAAAGGTTGATGAATTCCATTTTCAAACCCTTCCTTAGAAAATTTGTGCTAGTATTTTTTGATGATATACTAATCTACAGCAAGTCTTGGAAGGATCATGTTGAACATGTTGACAGGGTGCTCAAACTATTGCAGGAGAAACAATTATATGCAAAAAAATCAAATGTTTCTTTGGAGTACAAGAGGTGGAATATCTGGGTCATATTGTATCTCACGAGGGTGTTAAAGTAGACCCTAACAAAATTAAAGCCATTAAGGAATGGAAAGTTCCCACAACCATAAAACAGTTGCGAGGATTTCTCGGGTTAACAGGGTATTATCGCAAGTTTGTTAAGAATTATGGGAGAATAGTAGCACCTCTAACAACATTATTGAAGAAAGATGCATTTTCATGGACTCTTGAAGCAACTAAGGCCTTTGAACATCTTATAGAGGCAATGTGCCTAGCACCGGTCTTAGCTACGTCAGACTTCACAAAAACCTTTATTGTGGAATGTGATGCCTCAGGAAATGGAATTGGTGCGGTTTTAATGCAGGGAGGAAGACCCATTTCTTTTGAAAGTCGTCCAATCAAAGGAAAGTATTTACAGAAACCTATTTATGAGAAGGAAATGTTAGCAATACTACATGCACTAAAGAAATGGCGAACTTACCTAATGGGAAGACATTTCAAGGTAAAAACTGATCATGATAGTCTTAAACACTTTTTGGAACAAAGACTATCATCAGAAGAGCAGCAAAAATGGGTCACAAAGATGTTGGGTTATGACTTTGAAATAATCTACAAAAAGGAAAGCTTAATGTTGTTGCAGATGCACTCTCAAGAAAGAATGAAGAGGTGGAAGCATTGCTTTGTGCCATTTCTATTATCCAACCAGATTGGATAACTGAAGTAAGAGATGAATGGAAGAAGGAAAAAGATGTATGGACACTCATTCAAAAGTTGCAGCAAGATCCTAGTACATCTGATACATTTAGTTAGAAAAATGATTCCTTATGGTACAAAGATCGCTTATATCTTTGTAAGAATTCCAAACTACAACAAAATATTCTTCTGGAATTGCACACTTCTCCTTTAGGAGGACACTCAAGATTTTTAAAAACTTACCACAGGGTGAAGAAAGAATTTTTTGGGATGGCCTTAAATCTAATATTCAAAATTTTGTGGTGGAATATTTGGTTTGCCAGCAGAATAAAGTGGAAACAATTAAGACCACGGGACTTCTACAACCTTTATCCATTCCAAGTCAACATTGGGAGGAGATTTCAATGGATTTTATCACAGGTTTACCTAAGTCCGAAGGAAAGAGTGTCATCATGGTGGTAGTTGATAGACTTACCAAGTATGCACACTTTTGTGCATTATCTCATCCATTTAAATCAAGTACAGTTGCTACTACATCTATGGATAGAATTCAAAATCTACATGGAAGCCCAAGGATTATTGTGAGCGACAGAGATCCCATTTTTACTGGAAATTTTTGGACGGAGTTATTTTCTTGTTTGGGTACTCAATTAGCTCATAGCTCATCTTATCATTCTCAATATGATGGTTAAACTGAGATAGTAAATAAATGTTTGGAAGGATATCTTCGTTGTTTTGTATCTGATAAACAAACACAATGGGTCAAGTGGTTACCTCTTGTTGAATGGTGGTATAACACTTACTTCCATACTGCAGCAAAAATGACCCCATTTATGGCACTTTATGGATATCATCCACCATCCATCACATCATCTTTAAGGGAAAATTCGAAGGTTCAAGCAGTGGAAGATCACATCGAGCAACAGCAAGAAGTTCTCCAACTCTTAAAGGATAACCTGAATTTGGCACAAAATCGAATGAAACAACAGGCAGATCAACATCGTAGCGAGAGAAGTTTTGATGTAGGAGATTGGGTATTTTTACGGCTACAGCCATACAAACAAATGTCCCTCAAGCAAGAAAAGAAGGATAATAAATTATCGCCAAAGTACTATGGTCCTTACAAGGTGTTGCAAAAGATTGGTACTATGGCATACAAATTGGAGCTTCCTTCTTCTTCGCAAGTACATCCAATTTTCCATGTTTCATGCTTAAAGAAGGTTATCAGTGAAAATCTTCCAGTTCAAACAATATTACTAGAACTTGATGAGGAAGGAAAAATCATATTGGAACCTGAAGCGGTCACGGAAACAAGAACTCGACAACTACGAAATCGATCAATTTCAGAGTATCTCATCAAGTGGAAGAACTTACCCACTGAAGATTCTACATGGGAGAATGAGAATTTTATACAGAAGCACCCAGAGCTACTCAAGTGTTGAGGACAACACTTTTTTGAAGGAGAGGGGCATGTTAGGTCCCTATATTACTAGTATAGCCCCTTATTTTTGTTAGTGTAATCCCCTTATTGTTATTATTGTACCCTTGTAACCCCCATTTTATTATTATTGTGCCCTTAAATTATGATTTTTAGGTCGGCTAGGATTACATTGTGGCCCACTAGGATTACATTATGGCCCCATGGACTCCTATATATAGAAAGGAGGTTTTGTAAATTGGATCATCCAAGATTTGTTCATTTATGTAATGTATTGGAGGTTGCCCCCTTGAAGTGGCTTATTTCTAAGGCGTTGATATCTCTTTTCTTCTATTTTTGGAGTTGGTTACACAACAAAAATTTAATTCCTCATCCAATAAATACCCATGTTTCATACTTTCGATGAATCCTACTACATGAAAAATGAGAAATACATGAAAAATGTGATTGCAATCACGTTTTTCCATGTATTTACGTTTTTCATGTATTTCTAATTTTTCATGTAGCAGGTTCCATCAAAAGTATGCAATATGGGTACTCCTTGGATGAGGAATTAAATTTTGCATCCAATGAGTACTCCCGCCCGAAATTTGAGTAAAAAATTTGGGAGATAAGTTTAAAATACGAGTTGAAAAAGTAGTTTTATTATTTTATTATTTTTTAATATTTTTACCCTTTTACTTAAAAAATGGTGAATCATCCCCCATGGTTGACATCATTGTCTTGAATCCTATTGGTTCTTATAAATTTTATTTTGGTTGTACATTTTTCTTAGGAGGCCCATTTTAGACCTCAAAATTCCCCTAATGATTCTCCTCAGTGGATGAAGTAGGATATCCTCCTGATTGGATTTTTAACTTTAGGACTTCAAGAAGTCTATGTCTAGTGAAGTATGGAATATGAGTTTGAGATGGTGGTGTATCACTACGTGGTCTAGGTGGAGTGAGTGGTATTTTTGTAATTAAACACTTGCCTCTAGCTATGAATCTACCCCTAGAATCTCTTTCTCTACGCATATCATTTTTTAGACGTAAGAAATGAGGTTATCTAATTACACTTCCCCGAAAACGGCGCCAAAATGTTTAGCCAATTTAATGTCTTAAATTGCTTACATAAATTATCAACCGAGGTTTGTAAACTTATGAAGTGTGGTGCATTATATGTGCTTAGTTAACCTTCTTCTTACTTCGTTGTATGTATTTTTATGTTGTTTTGATGGTTTTTTTCTTTATGTCTAAGAGTGTTAATCTAAAACTATGAAAGGAATCAAATGAACCTAGTGAAATTTCAATGTGTAAAATTAATTTTAAAAGAAGGAAGAAGAGGAAGTGTTCCTAAGTTAAACTAATTTACATAAAAATGAATCAAAGACTATTGGCTGGTTAGAATCTGATCTGAAAACTGAGTGTCTATTCCAATGAATTCTAATTTAACATTAGTCCTATTCCATGGAGATAAATCTTATAACCAAAATTTGAAATTGTAATGCTACTCTAAAAGAAAGAAGATTCAAAATAAAACAACTAATGTATGTTTGATTACTCCAGCATTCAATATGAAGTATCACCCTCTTGAAATGATGTGTAAGCAACAAATTATTGTAGAAATTATATGCTTTAAGCATGCATATGTCCAATATCCACTTAATCTCACACTATTTAACTTTATGCAAGATACTGAATCTATTCCACTTGTTAATATTTTGTGGAAAAATTAATTGCCCACACATGTGAAGCATAAACAAAAATATTCAATCACACATAACACAGTTTTTAACTGGGAAAGCCTGAAGTTGAAAACCCCAACTATATATTATGTAACATGGAGATCATATGAAAATCTCATACAAAGCATACAAAGCTTATCACAAGCTCTCAGTACAGTACAATTGTCATACACTATTCAGGACCAATCTTGCAAATCCATGCACCGATATTTTCCGCCTGCTAGCCTGCCTCCACTGTGAAATCTCTGCTGAATAATAGCTCTGAATGAATTCGAATTACACCATCCTTGACTGCGCAATCCTCATTGGAATCTCCACTATGTGTGTGATGCAATCAATGCATCACTATAGTCACAACAGATAGTCTATCTTTCCCTTTCACCTATCTCTCCACTGGTCTCCACTGAAACTGCCATGCACTGTAGTTAACTGTTGTATTGTTCAGTTTATTAATGAGTTATTATTTGTGAATTAATTAACTAATTAATTCACTCCACTCTCACTTGTGTATCAATTAATTAGACTAGATACAACTAGCTCAATTGAGTCTAATTGAGTTAAACTGAATCCAACTCCATAACTACTTCTTCCAACTGTGTCATAACTCCTCCACTTGAGTTCTAACTGAGTACTCCATGCATTAGCTCCAGTAAACCCTTAGGAATAGCGTAATTCCTTCTTTCAGCTGATGTGCCACATCTATGCACTGAACTGAAGTGCTCCAAGAAAATAAGTTGATGTTTAGAGTCTGATTATTATTAAGAGCTAATAATAATCAACATGCATCTATTTTTAGATTGACGATCTATAAATAGACTTCGCCCAATATTCTAAAAATAGAATTTCAACTATTTTTCCAACTTGATCAACCATCCACAAATAGCATCCTGCAACTTCTGAAATATGATCATCATGTCTAAAAATAGACATAGTCTAAAAATATAATTGCGCCAAAAATAGCCTGCGGGCCCACTTAGTGAAGGAGACTATTTTCACTAAGCTCATCATCTTGTTGAATCTCAACAATTATACCTTAGTTTCTAATGTTCTAGAAAAAAAAGTAAAGTGTGAAAAGGAAAACTCAATAATTGCATAAATTAGATATTCAATCATTCAATTTAGAAATATGATAAAATCACCTTCTTGAAATGACTTTTAAGAACACCCAATGATACAATTAAGTGAGGGTTTAAAAGCAAATGTGAAATCATGTAAAAGTGAAGCTCAACTAATTATATAGGTTGAACATTCAATCTCCCAATTTAGAAGTATGACAAAACACCTTCCTAGCTTGATCTTTTAGGAACATTCAATTATACAATGAATTGATAGTTTAATCTAAGAAAGTGAATAACATAACATTAAAGGAAACTAGATAACTGTGAGCTCTATTGCCTCAAACTTAATCCAATTTGAAAATAGATAGATCTATCCTCTCGAAATGTTTTTAGAAAAGAAATGATTACACAGTCATTATATTGTTGATGCTAAGAAGACATTCATGATTTAATTCTATGCTACTGATCGAAAACTATAATGCAATATTAACCTACTCATAAAACATAATTGATAAAACAAAGTAAAAAAATTAAACTAAAATAATGAACGAAAAACCTCCTCCTATGCAGGGGTGTTGTGCAACAGATTTGGTTGAGATCCTAGATGATATTATATGCACTAAGCAATCACTGGAACCATGAAAATGATCCTTGTATTATAATAGAATAGAGTTTCAAAAAAATACATAGTGTTTTAGCCAAAATTAATTCTTTGTTCTCGGTTCTGTACAACCGATATTTAAATAAAATAAAACATAACTGTGATGAGCTAATTTCGCCTACAGGTGGCTAACTTAACCGAATTAAAGAATTGGATTTTGACTGTTTAACTCTTGATTTTCTATGTCAGAGCAAATCAAGATTCCTATTCTAGGCTTACGTCCTTTGACCAGACTTTGACCACGATCTCAGACAACCGTTTCTATCGATTTTGATCAAGTAGATAGGACGAAATCCATGTGTGAATTATTCTCGAGATGCCCATGTGGCTCATTTCTCTATTTTCTCCTTGGAAACTGTCAAACCATGAAAGTAGTTGCGGAACCAATGATTAGCTGCAAATTAGGCTTCATTCTATATCCAAATTACAAAAATCCATTCGAATAACAAGAACATCAGAATATAACATAGAAATCATTTAAATGCATTCCTTGAAATAAAACTATGACATTTATCATTGATTGGAGTATATGAACTTATGAGAAAGTAAGGGAAAAAGGTGAGAAAGGATGTCAAAGAGAGGATAATTATGAGGTTCAACAACTGCTATCACATACACATCTATCTACAAGCACATTAAATGAACATATCTAACATGACCTAACAATATACACATCATGATGAACACCAACATGTAAATTAATAACATCAACATGAACATAAAATACATGCACCATATATATATAATGTCAAAAATATACAATTGTAATATAACTTCATATAAGTGTCAAATATATGGTGGTACTACATCAATACTATAAGTAGTACTAGTCGAGGCATGCGCAGTCGATGGTGTAGCCTCATGCTCAGATGGTTGACGTGCCTGCTTCGAAGGTGCCTACTAATCAGATGCTGCAATCTGCTCAGGAGGTGCCTACTAATCAGATGCTGACCTAGATTTATGTAGGAACGTAAAAATATACACATATAACCATAAATACAAATATGCAACAGAGATAATACTTCATTTCATTAATAACAAAGAACTGAAATTTGTTTACAGACAGAATGGAAATAAATTAGCTAGGGTGTTGGTAGCTTATCTCTGAGAAAAGATGTGGTGGATACAGGCCTCTGGATTGTGTTACAATGAGGCTCGAAGGCCTATTTATTGTTGAGAAACAATGGAAAACCCTAAACATCCAAAACCCTAAACCTAGGAGATGAAGCGCCAAAACTGTGGGCCCTATTTGGGTAAATTGGTACATCAATCTTCTCGGGGACGTAACTTTGGCATACAATCTTAATTTGACACACTCAATACCTCATTAGAAATATCTATCTGAGGACTACAAATTTTGATGTGAGAAATGTTGAAGGAACTTCTAGGGTGCTCTTGATTTTCCCAAAAAACGTAGTTTAGGGCCTCAAAACGGCTTCGTAAGTTCAGGACCCGAAAAAATGCTAAAATTAGAAAGTTGTGCTAAAACTAAAAAACTAAAGGAATCGATGGTGGGGTTCCAAATGGAATAGGTAGGTAGCCACCAATATCCACCTGGATCATTCCTCCCCCCTTAGGAAGCAATGGTCCCCATTGCATTGAGTTCCTCCATGGGATGAGGCAAATTCGGTTGAACTTGGTATTGGATTTGTTGAAGATGTCATGGACACGCGGGCGGACGTGCTGGATGCATTTAGTAAATTTGGTTTCTTTATCAACCTCGGATAGTACATGTGTAGATTATGTATGTGTGGCTGCATGAGGTATGGCAATATCAGGTGGCGGTGTGCCTGGGGTCAGATCAATGGAGTGCTTGACATGACAGTGTAGAGGAAGCTCTATGGGTGAGGAGAAAATGTCCTCGTATCCAATGGCTGCCCACCGGTGAAGGAGAAGACTGCTTTAATACCACTAATCCAAATTTATGAAAGGATGCAATAGTATACACATATAACCATAAATACAAAGATGCGGCAGAAATAACACTTCATTTCATTAATAACAAAGAACTGAAATTTGTTTACAGACAAAATGGAAAGAAACTAGCTAAAGAATTGGTAGCTTATCTCTGAGAAGATAGGCAGTGGATACAGGCCTCTGAACTATGTTACAATGAGGCTCAAAGGCCAAAACATCCAAAAATCTAACCCTAGGAGATGAAGCACCAAAATTGTGGGCCCCATTTGGGTAAATTGGTACATCAATCTTCCCGGGGATGTAACTTTGGCATACGATCTTCATTTGATGCGCTCAATACCTCTTTATAAATATCTATCTAAGGAATGCAACTTTTGACATGAGAAACATTGAAGGAACTTCCATGTTTCTCTTGGTTTTCCAAAAAAATGTCGTTTAGGGCCTCAAAATGGCTCTGAAAGTTTAGGACCTAAAAAGCTGCTAAAATAGTAAGTTGTGTTGAAACTGAAAAATTGAAAGAACCGATGGTGGGAGTACAAATGGAATAGGTGGGTGGCCACCAATATCCATCTGGATTAGATGGTGTATTCTACTAAGGAGGTTTCTACTTATGAGTCGATGGTGTAACCTACTCAGTGGATGGTGCCTGCGCAGATGGACCTGCCTACCTAGGATCAGGTGCATGCTCAGTCGATGGCCATGTTTGCTCAAGACTAGGTGCCTGCTAAGATCGTGACTACTCAGAAGATTCTCGCTGATCAGGACACGACGTTGGCTGCTCATCTCTGACGTGAGTCAAAGGAGGAGGAGGTGGAGTAATAGAATGATGATCACTCCCCTCGTGATCATGATCATCCGATAATTTCCCCTGTCAAGCATCTCCACGACACCTATCCATCCTAGCCGCCAGTAGCCTAGAAGCTCCAATGATATGACGTGTAAGGGTAATCATATATATCTTGGAGCATGTCTCTCCAGAGCTCTGTGAGCCTACGATAAGCCTGGATCTCTCTGGTCGTAGCAGGGTGGACTCCCTCATCAACTGGGAGTCAACACAGCTGGTCGCCCAACTCCATCCTGAATCAAATGTTCACCCTACGTCGTATCCTCGCGAGTATCTACACCCAAGGATCAGGTTTTTCACCCTGATCTACAGCCTCCGCATCTCCTCTTCACGATCTACAGGATCATCCAATGGGGGTAGAATCATGTCCCCAATGAATGTGCCAATGTCTACAAAATATATAGTACACAACAATAATTAGAAAATTTCATTAAACAATTTAATAAAACAAGTTAAAGAACGTGTTAGAATAAATTTTCTTCTAATTAACTAATTAAGACAATAAAATGAAACTATATTAATTTAAATAAAACACTAATATTACCTCTAACATCCAGTGGCTCATCCTCTGTGAAGAGGATGTTGGTACACCCTCGCTAATCCAAACCCGCCTATGGACACGACACCATCACGAACGAGTGATCATCAACACTAGCTAGTAGCTCTAGTGCATCACTATATATTCTAGCCGAATAGTCGAACAGGCCCCTCTGGGCATCATCTAGCCACACATCTGCATTCGTACATGTAACATCGACCTATGAGGCTGCCGAAAAAAACTAGGCCTCGTCTCCAGAAGCCTCTCAAAAAATAAACAAAATAACTCTGAAGCAAAAGGGAAGGTCAACCTCCCACGTGACTGAGATTGACATCTATCTAATGCTATACAAAACTGCCGCAAAAAGATGCAGACCATATCACAAGTCGTGGCATCTGGAATAAATAATCAACATAAAATAAAAGCGGGCAACTAATACGTTTTATGTCACTAATATAGTGTGCAATGGTCATAAGTAGTAGTGAGAGGCATCTCACCTCCTCTGGACCAAACGAAGCAATGCGTAACTGACCACCGAACACCTAAAAATCTGTAGGAGAAAGTATATCACCCTAATGTATCTGTGGGAGTATTCAAATTGACTCCCCGCTGCATAACTAACGGGGACATCTGGGAACTAGGGAAAATCTTGCCCCATCCTAGATAGGCTAGTAATAAAATAAATGTCCTCCTCAGTGGGCTCATACCACTGGCTAGGACCGACACAGAAAGCTTGTCGGTGGGCATCCCACCTATAGATCAGTTTTCCCAATAACCCAATGTGCCCCTTCAAGGATGTAGACTGCTCATAGAAATTAAGGAGGCCTGCCTCCCTTAAGATCAATTGGGTAGGTGTCGTAATAGGGCGAAGGTACAAATGTCTCTCCCTCTCTCGTGCCTCCCACTACTGAATCATGTTATAACGGTCCTCCATATGCTCTTGTTGTTCCCTTTACTCTCTCCGTTGACGTTGCTAAATGATTCACATATTAAATACATTTGTTTTATTAAATGAGAAATGTATACATATATATATATATATATATATATAATTTTTATTGAAAAAAACACACTAGGTGTGCCCAAAAAAACAGTCACGCACCGCTACCGGTGCGTACTTGTTTATCATGCACCGCCCGCGGTGCGCATGAAAAAATTTCAAGCACCACACAAACATAAAATATTTTTTGTGTGGTGCATTGACTAAACTATCCGCTATGGGACAGTTAGTTTGGTCAACGCACTGCCCGATAATAGTACATAATTATCGGTAAACGCCCGCACCGCCATACAGTCGTACATAGTGTTTTATTTTTAAAAATGTTATATGGTTGGTGTGGCCAGCAACCGACACGCACCACACTATTTTAGTGTTACAACAGTGCATGTTTTCTTGGTACCGCACCGGAACTAAGTGTGGTTTCCATTAACACCATTCGCAGTGTGGCCTATAAATTTATAGGCAGCACCGTGAAAGGTGTGAGCCGAATGACTCAAATACACCGTGCAGATTTTTTTTTCTTTTAAACAGTAAATTTTAAGTGACTTTGAAAAATTAATCCACTAAAAGTTTAAGTTATTGAGAAACAAGCAGATTACCTACAAATTTGCGCGTCAAGGAGGCATCTTTTTTTAGGAATACTAAAAAACAAATTTGGCCACCATTTTCGAAAATTCGAGCTCTACACAGTGATAAATGGATGGAATCAATGCAGGCAGTGGGAGCACCGATGGAAGGGCGCCTTAGAGAAGAAAAACTCACATCAGTGCTTGAGAGCTCTAGAGCACTGAACAAGTAAAAAAGAGGATTTTTACGGCTGGTAATTTTTTTTAAATTAAACCTTTTTTGGTGTGCTTTATTATGAGACACACCAGGAAGTTTTATCAATGGTGCATTGTACTTCATTATGGTGCGTTGGATTACTGAGACACATCGGACTGGTTTCTATGGAGAGCATAGTGTCTTGGTGTGCCATTTGATAGTACGCACCGGTGTGCTGGAGTACTGAGACCGTACTGGGCCGATTTGTACGGAGAAAACAGTGTCTTGGTTTTTCATTTGATAGTAAGCACCAGTGCGCTTTTCATAAAACGCACCAGTGAAATTTTCATAAAATGCACCGGTGCGTGTTATGATTAGAAATGCACTGCAAAAAAAAACCATCTACAAAAACCTCCACTCGCCAACCTCCTCTACCTCTGCTACAAACGGATATCTGGGCTATTCTTATAAGGGATTCCTCAAAAAATCTACTAGAGGGTATTTTCCTTGTAGTGTTTTAGTCTTTAAAGGATATCTTGATGTATTTTTCCAAGGTGGATATATTGCACAGCATTTGTCATAGGGAACTTCAAGATCAGGGATGGGAAGTGAGCAAGGTGAAAAATCACTATGTAATAGATGCCCCCTAAAGCATGAAGGAAGAACAGGGAGTGATGGGTGAAATGCTTTAAAAACCAAGGCAAGGACTCAAAAAACTGCTGGGAAACCTACCAAATCAAACACAATACAATATATGACATCTATGATATGAATATGCTTAATAACATATCTCTGAAAAGGCATCAAATAAAACATGAACCCACGGCATGGTCGCAACCATCCTTTTAAAATATATCACAGAAATGGATCCATGGTATGCTCAAAGCCATCCATATAGAAAGGATCATGTGTACAATCGTGAATACTCAATAACTCCACGCAACCTGGATACCAATAGATTTGATTCAGGGTATTTTCCACAATATCACTCTACCCAACGTACGGATCTAACCATGTGAATAGATGTGTTGATGTCGAACATGGTAGAAACCACCTGATTACCAGTCAATGATGAAAACCATTAACATGCATAATAGATACCACCAATAATGACAATGTCCCTCAAGGTACAACAACACAATCTACAATTATGAATAAATTTTTTGAGGTCGAATACTTGCAGAGTCATTCGATAAAATTCCAATGAGATGAACTAGTCGTCAAACGCAAATAACTTGTCGTTAAGGCATGTAAGCTCCAAGGTACTAAAAAGGAGTCTCTAATTCATATTCTCAAATAATGAGCTGAAGTCGACTGGAAGTGATCCATCGAAGGAGGGCCATAATGATTCCCACATCATCGCATGAAACAAAGGATATATTAAGATGATAGGAGTGATTCAGGATTTTTGCAAAGGGGATCAAACAGGCAAAGGATGTTTGACTTTGACAAAAAGGACTTCTCTTGAACATATTGGCTACATGCCTCCAGAGTAAGGTAGAGTTTGACTCAAATGGGATCAGAGGTAATGATGAAAGAAATAGTGAGGATTAGACAGGCAAAGGATGTTTGAATTTGACAGAAAGGACTTCTCTTGAACATATTGGCTACACGACTCCAGAGTATGGCAGCATTTGACTCCAATGGGATCAGAGGTAATGATGAAAGAAATAGTGATAAAATTAGAGGCAAATGGATTTCCCAAACCCACAAAGTCAAAATTATGAACGAAGGATATCCCCAACCTAACATGAATTGCAGATGAGTGTCATGTTCAAGAGAGACAAGCTTCCCAAAACACATAAGATGTTTCACTTTCAATTTTCCCCCGTTATTGCTAATAAGTACCTCTTTATTTTTTATAGCCATCATGAAGAGGATAGCATATGTTGAGCGTGTAAGTTCATTCTTCAAATTAATCCATCTTATTAAGTTTAACCAACCCTAGGAAGGAGGAATTCGATCTTGTCATGGTGATAATTCTTTCGCCATTTAACTTTTACGAGTCCGATGGAAGAGTAACTCGGTGTCTTTTTCATGTTTAGAGAGTATGAAAATGAGATAAAAATGAAAAATCCATCAGGTCCCTTTTCGTAAATCATCTCTTTAATCTGAAAAGGTAGAAAATAATATCCAAGAGAACCTCTTGACCATGTTTGATCAAGGTATTCCTTTTTCATAAATAGTCAATATTAGCCCGAAAAAGTGGTAGATGTATATCGAGACAACGTTAATTCATTTAATTTAATGAGTTAGAAATGAAAAGTACTCGGCAATATTTTCATTTTTTGAGAACCGGAAGAGAGCTTAAAGTTGACTCCACTCAGAGGAACAAGTGGCATAAAGGGATAACAATTGGTTTTGGTGATTATGGAACTACTCAAAACAATTAAAGTTCAAGAGATTGGCTAACAATTACACTCATCACAACGGTTCCCTAGGAAAGGGTAAAAACAACCCAGTAACATTGTATGATCAGCCAAGAAGATGGTGATGATGGAATGAGAAAACCAAGGACCACTAAAAGGAAAAGACTCTCTAGAAGAGGTTATAAAGGAGGTTTTTAGTGTTATAAAATTGGCCAAAATTGTCAAAAACACATTTTCTACAACATTCGTTTACAGTTACGGAGGTTTTGGCAGAGCTTTTAATGGAATTTCAACACAACTAAAAAAATTGGGTGGTCGGAGGTTATTACGGATGTTGTTTTCATCGGTGCGCTACTAAGGTGTCAATGCACTGGTGCGTGTCATCTAGAAGGTGGCCCGGAGTGGTCGAAGGTGCATGCACCGGGCCGTCAAGGTATAAAACTGCACTGGGGTGCAGTGTTGGTGATACAATGCACAGGCCCATTCTAATTGGTCTTGGGATTTGTGCGGTACCCATAGGTTGTGTCAACGCACTGGCGCATCAAGTTATAGAAACGCACCAGTGTGCAGTATCAGACAAACGCACCGTTTGTTCTAATTCGTATTTGTATTTTTGCGGTGCCCATAGATCGTACAAATGGCCCAGTGCGTAGACACACATAAACGCATCGATGCGCAGTATCACACAAACGCACTGAGATTTATAATTGGTATTGGTATTTGTGTGGTGCCTATAGGTCGTATAAATGCACCGGTGCATTGTATCATACAAACACACTGGTGTACAGTAACTTACACGCATCGGTGTTCATTTTGTATTTTTTAGAAACATCAACCTGTGACAGTGCAATTATTGTGATTTTTTTAAATTCATTATTCATCAAAAGTCGACACATCTTATAACAGTATTCATATTAATTAAATTTTTATTAATGCATTTGAATGTGATGTTTGGATTAATTTTTTATATCATGTCATAATTATTGTGATTTTTTTCAATTCATTATTCATCAAAGACGACACATATCTTATAACAGTATTCATATGGATTAAATTTCTATTAGTGCATTTGAATGTGATGTTTGGATTAATTTGTTATATCATATCATCAAATTTCATATCTCTTCATTATAATATTTAATTGTCCATAAATTTAATCAGTGGTGTTACATTTCACAGTGACAATGGAGAATGCAATAGAATAAATTAAAACATGTTTTCTTATATATGAATAAGACAATATTTGTCATACAAAATGGGACAGTTATTGGTATCCCTTTGTCTTTCAATTAGGACAGTATGTCCATTACATTAAACAAAATGTTTGATTTCACAAACAAATATTTCAAAAAATACAATGCCTTGCTTTAATATCCAAACATAGTGATCATCATTCTTCGCTTGAACTGTTGCCATTTCTAGAGCTACTTCCATGACTTGGGTTATTTTCAGGAATGTTTTGTTCATGGTGTTGATTTTTTTCTTCTTCTTAACCTTCCATCTACAAACTTAAAAATAAATTGTAATGAGTGTATATATATTGGTGAGAATAATGAAAATTTCAATATAAAATAATATACATCAATGTAAATCGAAAAGAAATGACGTACCATAGCAAAAATTGACTCATGAACTATACACATTCTTTCAAAACCATGTAGTATGCCATCTTTCAAGATTTTATCTGTTGGCATAGTTCCATACTTTGTTCCCTGTAATTTTTATACCCCATAACAAATCATATATTTAATATAAAATATTTTTTTGTTCTATTAATTATAGATGGAGCTAAGTAAAACAAGATTTATAGATGCTTACAAATTCCACAATTAATTTCTGATATGCCAACATATACTCACAATCCATATTTAACCCAATGTCAATCAATTCGTCTGATGGTTCTTCTTTGTATTTTAGGACCTATTTGAAGACATTCAACGATGATTTTTGTAAAACAACTTAAAAAATATAAAAATGAAATCTAGTTAAGTTGTTATAAGGAAGTAACAATTACTCACAAACCTAGATATCAACCCTTTTCTTCCTTGTCGTCCTGTTTTATGTGTTGAATGGCTTCCATTTTGTTTTCTTTTTTGCAAGAAAATACTTGAAAATTAATATATAATGCTAAATTGTTTATTTATTGTACCTAATGAACGAAAAATTCAATGATTACATATTACATTTGAAGCACGTTGTTGTTGAGATGGCTCCTCCTACGATGCAATTTTTTCCATTTCTTTAACCAGCTTCTTGTACACCATTTTGGACATTCGTACTGGCATATTTCTAACATTAGTTCGTTCATCTTTTGAGATTTTCATAATCTTCCTGAAAATGTAACATGACAATAAACTATTTAATTTTTATATTGATGTGTGAAAAGTAAATATAACAAAAGTGATATTTATAAATGATATTTATAAATAATTCTAGGAAAACATTTAAATTAATATTAATTTTTCATTCCTTCTTTTTTGTTGTTGTAAGTTTTTGCTATTAAAATTTTGACATGTCTCATTGACTAATTCTCTGGAAAATCTTCCTGTAATTTAGATAAAATTTGGTTCTTGGAATCATTGGATTGATTTTTGTATTGTAAGTGGAAAGAACGTCTATACATTCGTTCCACTAGATCCCTCAAACTTTTGTAAAATTTTTCCCCCCTTTTGTTAACCTCCAACACCACTCTAGATGAGCTAAGGAGCAATTCATTTTCATTTGCATGTTCTATTTTTATTCTTTTCGTAGAACAACATTCCTTTTATGAGTTTTTGGTCCCTATAGAAAATTAAACAAATGTGAATTAATATATTGTTTGACACATGTTATCTAATAATTTTTAAGTATATTATTAATGAAAATTTAAAAAATAAACTCATATTGGATCGATAGTATTTTTTCATTCACCTAATTCATCCTTTTGCAATTTTTCCATCTAGCTTTTACGCTCTTTTGGTCCTAGATCATGAATAATCTTATTGAGCTTCATCATTTTGTGGCTCTACATGATAGATAGTAAACAATACATATTAGTTAAACTTACATATAGTTAAAAAATAATATTTTTTGTAAATAATTTACAAAGAACTTACCCTTTTTTCTTTTCTTAATGTGTTATCAGTATTTTTATTACTTGATCTCTTTTCAGCGATTTCTTTATCAATATGAAACATGTACCATATCATTCATTAATATATTTTATAAATAAATTGTCAAATTTTCAAGTAAAAAAAAAATCTCGAGGAACTGGTGTACCATTCATGGTGTATGCACCAACGTCAGTGCATAGTGGTCTTATAAACACACCGCCAAAATAGTATAACACACTGTACGGTGCCTTGTGTCAACAAGGAGCACTGGTGCGTCACATGTTAACCCTGCACCGATTTACACAGACAAAATAATAAAAATCGTCCAGTGTTAGTTTTTGTAGCATAAACACCCCGCGCAAATGAGGGACCACCATACGGTGCTCTCTATCAACTAGGAGACCCACTGTAGTGCATTATTTGTTACATGGTGCACCGATTAACACAATAAAAAAAAATTACGAAACAGCCCGAGCGCAATGCGCCATAATGAAATAGCGCACCGGTGCTCTATTTTACATAACAATGCACTCATTAAAAAACATGTTTTTAAATTTTTTATCACACAGTACTTCCGCAGTGCGTTGGGATAATCCAACGCACCGATGCACTAGGTTACGCTGGGCGCACCGATAATTTTTTTTTTTTTTTTTTTAATTCACGCAAGGGCCGACATGGATTAGGATCCAACTATGCAAGTCGTCCTGTGGGTTGGATGTCTTAGGCTTATATATAGCAATAGAAACCCTATAAATCTAAAATGAAAATCCCTAATTTTGAAATCACAGAAATAGGGAGAAGAAAGGGTAGAAACAAAAGAATGTAGAGTTTAGGGTAAAAATGGATTTTATTTTATTTTTTTGTTTCTGAAAATGAAAAAGAAATTGAATTTTTTTTCTTATTGCGTAAAAAAAACTATAGAAAAAGTAAAAAAAAAAACAATAAACTTTAATCACGAGATCATTTGAAATTCTATGCTACATGTTTTGAATCACCGGAGGTTTGGAATTATAATTGTCTAAATACTTCTATTCGAACCTATTTCGCTGCTCCATAGTGCTATCGTGCTCTGTTGCTCCAGGTATGTATCCTGCAAATCTCTGGCAGAAAGATTTTGCAAAAATAGTGAAATAATGAAAAGTGTTTAGTATTTAAAGAATTGTTTTATGAAATTAGATTTTCGAAAATATTTTGCTGCCTATTTTTCAATTTACCGCTTTTTTTTCACTTAAAGAAAATAGAGTTGCGCTTTTTTTATTTGCAGTTATTCATCACTGATGCATCACTTAATAGCACTGCACTGGTGCATCCAGTTATAACACGACACCAGTGCGTAGTAACAAAAATGCACTGGTGTGGTGATTTGTACATTAGCACCAATAACAAGAAGTCCATTTTTAAGGCACCGAAATTACTTTTAGGTGTGTACACCAAAATTTATTTTTGATTTTTCTCAAATGCAGGGAGAAAATATCATAATTATATCGAATGGACAATTATTCAAAATCTAGCTCGTTCCATAATATTTCTCAAACTCCATTCGGAGTTCTCCCTATCCATCTCGAGACGTAATATTTACTTCAAATTTTATTTATATTTTCATTATCTAATTGAATTTATGTTTTTTATCCATGTCAATCATGCACAACTTAATTAAATTTATAATGTATACAAATTTGAAAAATCATGCAGATTCATAATCGAATCAGATGTACAAAATATTCAAACAGCTCCAAAATGTTGGAAGCTCTTACTAGGAGCAACATACTACAAGGCGCATTTGGTAGATGAAAATGGAAAATTGCTTCACCCTACCAATTGTAACAATATTGCATATTCTAGCCACAATCCTCGGACAATAATGGTAATAATTATAATTGTTTGGTATATTGATTAATGTAATTATTTCAATGTCAAACCAATTAATCATGCAATATTGTCAACGTGGTTACTAATTGATATCATATATTTTTTACTAATCATGTTCATTTTTTATTTTTTTTAATTATTAGGATTCTAGTGATGATGAGCGGCCTACCTACCATCTTCTGTTGCACCCCACGATAATGTCAAATCGAGAGAAGACTAAATTAAGAGAAAAAATCGGAGAGGAATGATAACAAGAATGGTTGAATCAACCACCAGTTTGATTCTCGCTATGTCCAGATTCACCAATTAGGAATGACTACAGAAATAGTAGTTCTTCACAAGCTGGAAATCTCTACAAGAAAAAATGACATTGGTGAGGGGCAAAAATGGTCACCATAAGCTCATTGGTGAGGGTCAAAAGAGCCTTCATCACCAAAAATTGAATGTCACGAAAGGTGGCGTCGCCGAAAGTATAGGTGTTGTGGTGACATTCAAGGTCCGTCGCCAATAATGATTTATAGTGACGGATAGTGACCGTCACCATTTCATATGAGCAATGGTGATGGACAATAGCCTCCGTCACCAAAAAATTGAACGTCACCAAAGGTGGCGTCGCCGAAAGTATGTTTTGTGGTGACATTCAAGGTCCATCACGAATATTGATTATAACGACGGATAATGACCGTCACCATTTCATGTGAACAACAACGATTTTTTGTGATGGACCTTTCATGGCCATCACTATTGGTGCATATATATGGCAACAGTCATTGATCGTCATCATAAACTCATTGGTGACATCAAGGTCCATCACCAATAATGACTATAATGACAAACAGTGACCCTCACCATTTCATATCAACAACAAATATTTATGGTGACTGGCCTTTAATGGTTTTCACTATTGATGCGTATATATGGTGACGTTCGTTGACCATCACCATTTCATATTTTGGTGAGGGTCGAAAAATGTCACCATAAGCTCATTGGTGATGGTAAAAAGAGCATCTGTCACCAAAAACTAATCGTCATCATTCCCTATGAATATGAGGGCACGATGGAATCGAACCACCAACCTCCTGCTTGTAAAGCAGGTGCTCTTCCATTGAGCTAGCACCCTTTAAAGAATTAGGCTTTAAACTAGAAATTGCCCCTAAAGGTGCATATATACACCAAAGGAATAGAAAATCTAGGAAGATAAAAAATTTCTAGAAATAATATGTTCAATATACATAATAAAAAGACAATAAGAATAACTTTTGATATAATCTAACAAAGCATGTACTACGTAGGAGAATAACTAAAAAGCACAACTAGAAATTTGAATCACAACATAACAATATAAAAGAACATGCAACAGGAAAGGAGCAACTCCACAGTTTGAGAAATATGAAAAATCCATGGGAATGTTCTTATATATTGATATAGATAACGAAATAGAAATCTAGATTTATGAAATTCAAGTATCACACAAGAATGTCTTGAATAAATATCAATATGTAAAATAGTATTTTTTTCATTTGGATTTACCTGGCAGAACCTCAGGAAAATGTTTCCACAGAAACAACCAATAAACATAAAAAAATGGACCTGAGGAGAAATTGTGCAGGGGATAAAATACGAAGGTAAAGCAGTAGAGAAGTATTCAAATAAAATGGTGAAAAGTGTATCTAGAAAGAACTGATAACCCTCTGAAGTAAACCACACATTTATCATCGTGACTGGTACACTTGCAAAAAAAATCAGAATAAAATATGAACTATTCCACCAAAAAATAGTGAATTTTTTCACTAAAATATAGTTTCAAATTAATCACTAGCATGAAGCTAACTTCTCTGCAAAAATGGGGAAGTTTCAAGACAATGTATAATAGCTTGCATGGAAATTGTGTTGATAAATCCTTCCAAGGAATAAGACCACATCAGTCAACAAGAGTGCCATCATACTTAATACTATCAAAGAGTGGTCAATAGCAAAAGTGAATTGACGAACCTTCATAACTAGAATTGGTTCCTTATCCTTAATCCAACCCTAAAATTTTAGACCAAGGTTAACATTTTGAAGGAAAATTAAGAGAAGTCACATGATCTTGTGAAATAATATTTTTATCACTACCATTAACTATAATGCAACTGTGTTGCACAAACAAAGCATCCTTGTCTAAAGTGAAGTAATCAGTGATTATTAAGACTAATTGTGGGCTTATAATTCTTTTTCCATTTTTTTTTGAATTGTTAGAATTATTGTACTTATTAGAAGAGGCATTCCCACCATGGATTGGGAAGTCCACAAAAACCACTTATGTAACTGGGATTGTTGACTATAATAATTTTAACCTTCTCCTTCCTTTTGCTCAGCCACTAAAATATGTGTTGAGAACTCTTTGGTTAAGAGATCCCTCATGAGAATGTGCAGACCATTAGTGATAATAACAATATTCTCGTAACATTTCCACTATAATTACAATTGATTTTGGGCTAAAATTTAGACTTATGGGTATCTTTTTCGTGCCTTGTAAACAAATTAAGATGACAAGGGGAAGGAGAAAAATAAGATGAATTAGAAAACATCCATTGAGAAGATCTTGAATTGCTGTCAATGATGCTCCATCTTTAGGGATCACTTCTGTAACTTGCTTTCAATATTCAAGGCAAGCTAGAAAGCCTTGCTCCAATGAACTGAGTGCATGCAAATTCCATCTTGTGCTAAGTATGAAACAAGAGACACTTGATAAAATTGAAACATTAATCCCCGACGATGAATTTTTGAATATACTAATGAACAATCAATACAAACGATTGTCAGAGCAGCAGCCACCGCTAAGTAGCTCCTTCCTAAGAGGTTAGAAACATTGTCTAATAACTAGTTTTTAGAAGCCATCGAAACCACCCAACATGCACCACATTGCACACAACATGTTGAGTTGTGGGAGAAAGAATCTTAAATTAGAATGCACCCTTTTTCAAGTAACGAAATTTTGGAGAAACAAAAATGCCTATGATAAGTGATATACCTACTGGAGGTATAGAAATGTTTCCAGGAGATTAGGAGGTTGGTCCAGACCCCAAGAGATATCTAGGGAACAACCTCAAACCTGAGTAGCTCTGAGGTTATGGCAGAAACATTGAGAAGGAATGTGAAGGCAAAAGTCTTGCAATCAGACTAAACTCATAGGATAACTATGAACCAAGAGTGAAATATTTCTGGACAGTTCTTTAGTATAAATAGGATACAAGCTCATGCAACACTATAAGGTTATTTTATTGGGCAAAGAGAATGTTATGTGCATCTTGTAGATTCAAACTGCTCTTGCACATGATGGGAAAAAGGGCTTGCAAAAATATTCCCTATGTGCAGCATCAACGCACACAAAATTCTCTTTTGCCCAATGCACTAACCTTCTAGTTGTGGCCAAATAGCACTTGGGTCACAGTGGAAAGGCTTTCAGTAGTAGGCACTTACCAAATATTCCACAATTTGCGCTATTGTACCAAAACTAGATCTTGGACCTATGCTAAGATGTGAGGTGTTTCCACTGCAATACATCAAGCATCGTGTTTAGCATTCAGAGCTGAAAAACTTTAGAAACACCTTGACAAGGGAGAAACAGTCCGAAAGAAATGAACAAATAATAATAATAATAATAACTCTAGAATATTATAAATAAGAAACCCTGCTATCACTACACTGGAGGTGCAGACCTTCATTTTTTTATTTTTCATTATCCTAGCCTGTCACATTTTTGGATTTAGCAACAGTTAAATCCTTTTTCATTTGGTCACGTATGAATCCCAATGGACAGCTGGTATTATATATGCCATACATAACATTTAGGAATCCAAAACAAGTAAATGCAATGTTTCAACTATAACTTCTTATCACTTAATAGGTTTTGTAACTAGGTGCACATCGAATGCGATTCTGAGCTAGGTTATCATGGACGCAGAGGAGCCATAGCCGCCACCATGAGTGCGCTGGGGGTGGGGAGCCTTATCCCACCCCGCCAATCTCTTAAAATGAAGCATTCCAAAGGGCTTTCACAGAAAGGGAAGAAACATTCAAATCTAGAAGTCCCGAAATTTATCAAGAAGTTGGAAGAAATCCCTGAGATCGCCTTGCCTGAAGATCAACCAATAAAAATTTCCCTAGCTTTGGCTGACAGAAGTTTGGTAGGACAATTTATGGATGTTGGCCTTCAACAAAAATAATAGATGACTGGATCCAACGCAACTGTAGGCCTCATCTTAAAAACAATGTGATCTGATATGCTGTCGGAAGAGGGTACTTCATTTTCGAGTTCACATCCAAAGAAGATCGAGATCTGGTTTTCAGAAACGGTCCGTATTTCATGGGAAATGAGGCTCTGTATCTTAATAAATGGACCCCCGACTTCGATCCTTCATTCGATGTCCCTAAAAAGGTCCTAGTCTAGGTCCGTCTCCCCAATGTTCTGATCCGTTGCTAGAGCTTTCACACTTTGCAGAAGATTGGAAATGGTCTTGGTCATTTCATTAACAAAGTAGATAAAAAAGGCCAATATACCTATGCAAGAGTCTGTGTGGAAGTCGATCTAGAAGCTGGACTACTGGAAGTGGTGAAACTCACAGTCAGAGAATGGCATCACTATCAAAAATTGGATTACGAGCAATTACCATTCAAATGCGGAACCTGTCATGAACATGGACACTTCCAAAAAAAATTCCCAAAAGCTCCAACAGGGGACAAAGTGGACGAAGAAGGATGGAAAGAGTTCAAAAAGGGCAAGACAATCCCAAAACCAACTGATAAGAAAAACTCAGGGCCATTGGTGAAGCCTCAACCTAACCCAAAAGCCAAAGAAGTTCCAAAAGAAGGTTCTTCCTCTGGGGGAAAGGCGAATGCCATTGAGATCCAAGAGGTGCTAGAAGACCCTTCAAAGAAATTGAAAGAAGCCGAGGCAAAGACAAATCTTCCCCCATCAGAGGATGATCAAAGGGAAAAAGAAGAAAATGAAGAGCACATCATTCTTGGTTCCGACTCGGGGGGAGAATCAAAAGATGGAGACTTTGAATCAAGCAGCTCGCAAGTCACTCCTATCAAGATGGCTAGGGGTCGAAAGTCCAAGAAGAAACATATAGAGGAAAAAACATATCTGGATGTGCTCCAAGGCTCCCAAAAAACTCTCAAAGGAATTATGAATACCAAATCTAGGCGCAAGCAAGGACAGGCTCCAAAGGGAGCCACAACCTCCCATGTCAGTAAATAATGAAATACGTCTCCTAGAACTGCAGAGGGTTAGGTAGCAGGCTGAAAGAATAAGCTCTGAAAGACATTGTGAGGATGTACTCACCTGAAATATTTCTCATTCAGGAGACAAAGCCGGAGGAACTTCTACTCCTCCAAGCAAGCAAAGCATTCTTGCATAAAGGCCAAGGGAGGGTTGTCAACGCTAGAGGTGCCTCTGGTGGGATTGCCTCCTTCTGGGATAGCTCCAAATATGATCTGATTTATGAAGAATGTTGCCCCCACTGGATCTTCACTAAGCTCCTCCACAAAGAATCTGGCCATCAAGTAAGTATGTTCAATCTATATGCTTCGGTCTTACTAGCTTAGCAGCCCATTCAAGAATATTTCCAGGAGGTGGTCTCCGAGGCTTGGAACCGGCAAGTTCAAGGATCCCCCTTCTTTGTGTGAGAAGAAAAACTGAGGGGGCTTAAAAAAGATCTTGAGTGGGCTAAAATGTTGAAAATGCCGACCTCCAAAAGAAAGGAGGCGCATGACAGCTTAGCAGCCCATCAATTGACACTAGAGAATTCTGAAGTAACTCAAGGACTCCTCCATAAAGAAGTAGAGTTGCAAAAATATTTCCATAGAGAAAGCATGGATGAAGAAGAGTTCTAGAGACAGAAGTCCAGAAATATTTGGTTGCACGCCAAAGACAAAAATACAAGCTTCTTCCATAAGCAAGCTGAAGCCCACAATCACTTCAAAACAGTAAATGAAATTCACTATCAAAACACTTTGGTTAAATATTTTGAAGACATTAAGGGAGCAGCCCACTCTTCTTCAAGGACCTTTACTCGGCCCTGGAGGATCCTCCTATTGATTCTCAATCCTATCCGTTTGATCTAATCCCTCATTGTGTTCAAGATTCTGATAATCTTATGCTGACTTCTTAGATTAGTATGAACGAGCTTAAAAAATCTTTGGATTGCATGGAACCGGATAAAGCTCTTGGCCCTGATGGGTTCACAGCAAGGTTCTACTTGACTTGCTAGCCTACAATTAAAAAATATCTTCTAATAATGGTCAGGAAATATTAGACATGCGCCAAGATTAGAGGCAGTACCAATTCGGCCTTCCTTGCCTTGATCCCGAAAGATAAAGGTGCCACCGACTTCAGCAGATGCCGGCCCATCTCTCTATGTAATACAAGTTATAAGTTGGTTACCAAAATAATAGCCAACTGTCTTAAGAAAATTATGCTGGTCATCATTCCTGAAAGCCAATGAGGATTCATCAAAGGGCAAAAGATTCTTGACAATATTATGCTAGTGCAAGAAGCAATTCATTCAAGCTGTCATCGGAAAGAGAAAGGTATGGTGATAAAGCTAGATTTGGAAAATGCTTTTGATAGGGTGAGACATGAGTTCCTGTTTTCCGTGATGGAAAATTTTGGCTTATCAAAAGTCGTCATAAGTTGGATGAGAGCCTACATAGCCTCCCCTTGGATAGCTCCATTAGTTAATGGTCGATCAACGGAGTTCTTCCAAGCCTCGAGGGGGATAAGACAAGGGTGCCCTTTGTCCCCTCTTATTTACGCCATTCAAGCTTCGATGCTCAGCTTCCAGCTAGACTACTGTCAATAGATCCAAACACTCTGAGGCCTCAGGATGGCTCACAATGTTAAAGACATAAATCATGCCCAATTTGCTAATGATACCTTGTTTCTCGGAGGAGCAAGCATAAATTCAGCAAGGTCCTTCAAGAAGGAGCTGGACATTTATAGGTAGGTCTTAGGCAGCAAGATCAACTATCTAAAAAGCACAATCTATGGTTGGAATTGTTTGACCAAGGAACTGACAGATATAGCAAAGTTGTTGGAAATGGAAGGAACCCTGACCTGGGAGTCTTTCAAGTATCTTGGGATTCCAATCTTCAAATCAAATCCTAAAGTTTCTCATTGGATGCCCCTGCTAGACAAGCTAAAACTCAGAATACAAGTTTGGGGGGCCTCATGGTTGAATAATGCTGGGAAGGTAATCCTAATGAAATTGTTCTCATAAACCTTCCTTTATATCAGAATTCAATTCTTTTTGCCCCTAAAACCTTTATTAGTAAAGTGGATGGTCTATTGAGAAGATTTATGTGGGAAGGGGGGGAAAATAATGAAATAAGGCTCCACTTAGTTAGCGGGGACAATATTAAGAAGCCATTCCTGGAAGGACTCCAAATTCGGGATCTGGCAACCCAAAATATTTCTCTAGGCTCCAAGCTCCTTTGGAACATTGTTTCTAGGAATCCTAGTTGGAGCAAGAGAGTTCTGTGGAAAAAATATTTTCATGGGAAGCGCTTAAGGTGTTTGGACCAGCCTCCAAGAATAACCAAAGGATCACCGGTTTACAAGCTCTGTCTCACAACAATGGAACATTTCAGTCACCAGCTTTACTGGATTCCAGGTAACGGGAAAAAAATAAGAATTTGGGAAGACTCGATCCTTGGAGATCAACCCCTTATCCAGAACGCAGACCTTGTAAATATCAGAGTTTGGCTTCAGGACAACGATATGGAAACTCTTTGGGACATTTCCAATTGGAATACTGATGCAGGAAATATTTGGGATGGTTGGAATCTGGGGCTGGTCCCTCAATGGCTGGATGATGAAGCCACCCTATTGTTAGATTTTCTCTAAGGAAAATCTCCCTTAAAGGCATCTTCTAAGGAAAAAAGAGGACAGGGCTCTCTCTCAAGCTCGTACACAGTAGCTGAAGGTTACAAAAGTATGATGGCTATCCCAAATGTCCCTCCTGATCCAACACAATGGAAATTTATTTGGGCCTTTCCTTCTCTTCCCAAAATTGACTTCTTTTGTTGTACCTTGGCGCATATAAGTATCCTCACTAGAGATAACCTGAGAAAGCGTGGAAAGGAAGGACCCTCCAGGTGTCCTCTTTGTGCTTCGGATGAAGAAGCGGAAAATCATCTGTTGTTAAACTGCCCCTTTACTTAAGAATTTTGGAGGGGTGTCCTGTTGTTTGGACCTAAAAGAATCGAGCTTCCTGGAAATATTCCAGACCTGCTAAGAAACTGGGCCACGTTATCCCCGTTTTCTCTCTCCAAAAAAAGCCTTCTCAAGACTGGTTGGATGTGGATTCCCAAATTCACATGCTGGAAACTGTGGCTCGAGAGGAATAACAGAATTTTCAGGGATAAGAGTTGCAAGCCGGTCAGAATAATCACTAAAATCAAAGCTCTGTTGGGTGAGGCCTTAGAAGCCAAGCTCGCCATAAGAAATGTTATGATTCTAGATATCAAGGAAGATCAATGGCTGAAAGAACTAGTTCCAAATTATAAGGATATACCTATCCCTCCTACAAAAGCCATTTCTAATTGGGAAATCCATCTAGAAGAGTAGGGATTCATTAAATGGAGATCAGCCATGGAATATCACTGCCTCTTCTTTGATGGGGCCTCTAAAGGTTATAACCCAAGAGTGGCTGGTGGTGGCGGAGTAATATTGAATCCTGGAGGCTCTTCTGAGCTTCATTTCACATGGGGTCTAGGCCATGAAACAAACAACAGAGCAGAGGCTCTAGCTCTGTGGCAGGGTCTAAATCTAGCTATCAAAAGGAACGTCCTCTCCCTTTCAGTATTTGGAGACTCCAGGTTAATTATCCAAGCTTTTAACTCTCAGAAGAACCCTTCTCAGGTGTAGCTAACCACCATACTAAAAAAAATCAGGCTAGTTTTTCCCAAGTTTCACAAAATCTCCTCCTTTCATATTCTGAGGAAGTTAAACTCAAGGGCAGACTTGGAAGCTAATCTAGGCTCTCTCTGGAGTAGGAGATCTCTTTTAGTAAATGACACTAAATCATTTGCAACATACCGTAATTCTAGAGAAGAACGGTCCTCTGTCCCTCTGAGAAAATATCTATTTCAAAACTCCCTCTAGCACCTAGATCTTCAGGAATGGAAAAAAATGGACAGGCATTTGTTTGGAGAGTCAGATTCAACTACAGGAAAAAACACAAGGCGTAACTCCTTGTCTTCGTCCTCTGCTTTCTGGAGGATTCCATTGCTGCTTCAATCTACAATCCGTTGGGTAGGCCCTGGGAGGTTCACGAGGGCTCCATAAATGCTAGTTTAGGCAACATGGAGGTCTCTACTGCAATCTATAATGAAGACAAAAGCAAATCTGGCAATGTTGGGATCTCTCTTGGCAAACTGGAGCACACAGTAAGAACCTGTCATACAAACCAAAAGAAAACAATCAACGAGATAAAGGAAGACTCAGCAATGATGATGGTTGACGTGGATGTCCGGTGCAATGGGCCTCCTCTCTGCAAGCTGGGAAATAGAGTTAAGACGCAGCAGGCAATCAAAGAGAAAAATCAAGAAACCATTCTGAAATCAGATCAAGCGTACATCCAAGCTATGGCCAATACCTGCAAACACAATGTAATCTCATTAGCATATTTATCAAAATCTAAATGCAATCTCCTCGACTCCTATCAAAGCGAAAGCCAAAGCTGTAACAAGGAAGTAAATAGTGGCCCTGTTAAAGTCCTCAGCAGTTGTTTTGCCAACTTTTAAATAAAAATCTAGCCATTATTGTCAAAAAAAAAACTATAACTTCTTATCAGGGAATGTTAGTTACAGTAACAAAAATGGTATGCCAATTGTATAAGCCATATGTATCTCCTGTGGAAAGGCTGATTTTAATCCCCGTGTAAGCCAAAATATCAATAAATAGAAACATAAAGAACTAATATGCAGCAGAATTTTTGTAGAAAGTATTTTATAAATGGGAAAGGTAGTGCATTATGGAATATCATATCATGCGTACTAACTATTTATTTTCTTACCCTGCAATATACTACTATCATTTTCAATTTCTTTATTATTTGGGTACATTGCTCATTTTATCTAGAATTACAGTGAGATAGTTGTCCAATAGTTGGTCATATTACAGTAGGAACGTCATCAATATAGGAAATCTAGTTTTTTACTGAAATGAGAGCAGGGCATAAGGAAAATCATTTCCATAAGGTAAAAATATGATTGACAACTTCTTATTGGAATGTATATTATTTGGAGTTAAATACAAACTATGATTATTTGTGTTAATGTTATGGATGTTGGAGAATATACATTCAAGAAACTATTGTCACTGTAACACTTCTAGAATGTAGCTTTAGATCCTTTTTCACCTTGGTTTCTATTTTCTACAATGGCTTGTAGTGGTAGCATGATGTGTTCATTAGATATTTTCTTCCAATGTTCTAGTTAACCTGGTATTTTTAAGAGGGTCATAACCTATTAGGAAAGAACTTATTTTTTCATAAGAGGCGTTCCTAGAAAAAATTGGTCAAGAGAGCAATATGCAAGAAAAAATTATAATATATATTGTGACTTCTCCAAAGCTTGAAACTTATTCACTAGTTGATACTTAACTGGTCAGTCAATAATGCAGCAGCCTTCAGAAACCAAAACACAATGGTGACTTGCAGGTCATGTTTGCACTATGCTAGTACAAGCTTAGTCTATTCAAAGGCCTACCATATGCAACAAAAGATATTTGCAGAGAAGATTGCCCTGTGCACAATTGGAATTGTAGGACAAATGAAATAATTAGTTTATATAGCTTCAGCAATTTTGAATTAGGAAAGAAGCCCTTAAAATATACATCCATCATAAGACTAGGTCGAGTTCAATCTAGTCAAGTGTGTTACTTCTAGCACACACTTGTTATTTATTTTTCCCATCTTAGGCCTTAGAAAACTGACATAGTAAATGTATAAAAGTTCCCAAAATAAGTGTCTAACTGAGATGGAAGACATGGGAGAAAATTCAAGCTGTCCTATCCATGTTCACCCATTATTGGGCTTCTTTAGGATTAATAGTTGAGGAACGTTTTTCAGCACTGTGGGGCTAAGAAAGTATGCCAAATTGTAAGATTAAATAACATTTCAACACCATGACAGTCATCTAGAATTGTTGAACTAATGCTAACTAGTTTAACATAGTAGTAGGAAACAACTTAGCAACTTCTTAGTATCATGTTGCATGAATAATTGACTAGAACCTAAGTTTTTGAGGCAATTGATATACTGCCCAAATCATGTCCTTTAGGAGACAAAGTATGCACATTGAGTGTGTGAGCAAGTGAATGGGTATCATGTTCACATGGATTGAAACATTAGTCCAACTTATATTTTCTTATATTTTTCTAAAGGCTAATATCAGTAAATTTGAACATGAGAGTGGGTGCCCTCACATTTGAACAGAAAAATCTAGAGGGATTGTGTTAAAGACCATTTAAGTTAATCATTCTACCCTCATGCTTAATGGAAATAAAAATTTCATATGATTCATGTAATATGTTTTCAAGGTTTGAAAACACTAACGTTTAAACTCCCAACATGTCCTTTATGAGAGTGGGTACCCTCACATTTGAAGAGACAAATCTAGAGGGATTGTGTTAAATACCATTTAAGTTAATCATTCTACCCTCATGCTTAATGGAAATAAAAATTTCATATGATTCATGTCATATGTTCCCAAGGTTTTAAAACACTAAATTTTAAACTCTTAGGATCTCATCATTCCCTCTAGTTGAAGGAAGAAGAAATTTGAAAAGAAACATCGATCTCCTATACTGACTCGTACCATTCTTATTTCACCTATGCACTTGAGAATTTGATGGCTTAGGATTTGAAACTCAAATTGAGTGGTAGGTTTAACATATAATAGAGGTGATTTGACCTTTTGAGAAACTATGCAACGATGAGTGCTTTCTATGTCCAAGATTATAATGATCCATTTTAGATGAATCTATTAGCTTTCATTGTCTTAAGATTTTTGAATATTGATCTTATTAGAAATTATAAGTTAAAGGTAACTGTTATTGCAATATCTAGCACCCCTATGGAATCATAGGTATGGGCACCTCAACTTGAACTATCTCTCTCAGTTGGCATGAGAGAAACTAGTAGATGGACTTCTGAACATTATGTAGAAGATCCACAGAGTTTGCAGAGCTTGTCAGGCAGGGAAGCTACATTGAATACCATTTTATGAAGGATAATCTTGGAGAGAGTATAGGTTCCTTCAGTTGGTACTTTCAGACATATGTGGACCAATGAACGTGACATCAACCACTGGTGCTAGGTAATTCCTTCCGTTTGTTGATTATTTCAATAGAAACTTGTGGGTATATTTTCTATAATTAAAATATGATGTGTTTAATGAATTTCAAAAGGTCAAATAATTAATAGAGAAATAGTTAGGTTGTCATATTGCCTCTCTTAGATATGATACTGGTGGGGAATTATACTTAAAATATTTCAATAAATTTTGTGCTAAACATGGGATCCAAAGACAATATACTACACCTTACACTCCACAAAAAAATGTATTGGTTGAGAGGCAAAACTGTACTATCACAAAGATGGCTAGGTGTAAGTTGCAGAGGAAGTCTATTCCAAATAGGTTTTGAGCTGAGTCAATGTTCACAATGGTATACCTATTGAATAGATCTCCCACGGTGGCGATGAATTAGAAGGTCACAAAGAGCCATGGTTTGGAAGAAAGTCCAAGTAAGTCATCTTAAAGTTTTTGGTTGTATTGCCTACACTTGGATTCTAGCTAAGAAGATAACCAAATTAGATCCAAAGAGAAAAGCTAATGATTATAGGGTACAACAACACTATAAGGTTTATAGGTTGATTGATATTGACACTGATAGGGTAAGCTTAAATAGTGAAGTTTTTGTTGATGAGGAGGTTGGACCTTTCTAGACTTATTACTTAGAAGCTGGAAGGGGTTGAGGATTCAGGTGTCAAGCTTCAAGTAGCTGCACTTGAAGGGGGGTGAAATATTTTTAGGATGATGAGTCTCCTAGACTAGTAATTTATGATCTAGATATAGGTGGTCTAGATCATGGTGACAATACTGACTTAGATGAGGAATATCACAATAAGAGACCCAAGTAATGGCACAACACCATTAGATATGTTTGAGTAAGAAAAATGATCAAGGGATGATTATTGAGTGGAAAGAGAAAACAAAGAACATATTCAACTTTTCTCTCATGGTCAATATTAAGGAAATATATGAGTCAAGATGTTTGAGGAAGCACAAAGGAGACCGAATTGGGAATGATCCATGGTAGTCAAATATGAGGGTTTGATGAAAAATAAGACTTGTGGTCTCACATCACTTCCATTAGGGAAGAAACCTATTGGCTGCAAAGGGATGTACAATATCAAGTACAAGGAAAATGATACATTTGACAAGTACAAAGTATGGTTGGTTGCATAAGGGTTTTCTTAGCAATATGGCATTGAATATGAGGATACCTTTGCTCCTACAACAAATATGAGCACAATCCAACTGGTTCTAGCCACACTAGCACAATTTGGCTGGAAGGCCCATTGTATGGACGTGAAAAGTGCCTTTCTTAATGAAGATTTGCGGGAAGAAGTCTACATGTATCAACCATATTGTTTTCAGGTTTCAGGGAAGGACCATCTGGTCTGTAGACTGAAGAAGGCTCTGTATGGTTTGAAAAAGGCACTTAGGGCATGGTATATCAAGATTGATAGGTATTTGAATGAATAGGGGTTCCAATGGAGTGCTTCAGATTCCAACATATATTTAAAAAGATTTGGTAATGATATCATCTTTCTGTTCATACATGTAGATGATATCATTATCATATGTAGTGAGGAAAGTTCAATAACACATCAAGTCCAATATGAGAATTTTTTTTGACTTGATAGATCTAGGCCTCCCACACTATTGTCTGGTTGTAAAAGTTTGGAAAATAGGTAGCAAATTTTTTGTCTAACAAAAAAATATTCCAGGAGTTTGTTGGAAAAGTTTAGAATGACATATTGCAAAGTCTCGCCTACACCTATGGAGAAAGGGTTTGAAACTTTCAACCAAAACTGACTCTAAGGCAGTCAATGAGTCAATGTACAAGCAACTAGTTGGTAGCTTGATATATGTTAGAGTCCTTAGACCTGATTTGAGCTTCCAGATTCATGATAATTCCAAACGTGGAGCACTATTCAACAAAAAAGTGAGTGCAGAGATATTTGAAAGGGACACTTGACTTTGGCATTTTCTACAACAGAAGCAAAGACCCTAGCCTGTGTGGGTATATAGATTCAGATTAGGAAGGTTCTCTTGATAATATAAAATCTACTTCTGGATATGTTGTTAGCCTTGGCATAGGTGCAGTCACATGGACCAGCAAGAAGCAGCATGCACAAGATGGAATCCCTTTTGTCAACAGAAGAAAAATATTGAGGAGTAGTGAAAGAAGCATGCTAGGCAGTTTGGCTAAAGAGGATGCATTGAAATGCAACAAAAATAGCCAACACCCCTGTGATGTGAGAACCAAGGCTTGATGAAACTTTCCAAGCATCTGGTCTTTCACGAGCATACCAAACATGTTGAGGTATATTACCACTTCATCACATAGCTTGCAGAAGATGGGTCTATCGAATTGTAGTATTGTCCTATAAAGAATCAAACTGTAGACATTCTCACCAAGGGTTTGGGTTCTGAAAAATATGTAAAATTCTGGGATAAGCTTGGTGTAGTTAGTATATTGACCATTAAGGGAGGGTATTAAAGTAAATATTAGTTCACTGTTCAATAATGGTCAACTACGTACTAGATTTAGGCACTAATAAAGTCAGATGGACTTTAGTTTATTTTATGTGTTTGATGTCTTATTTCACTTTAGTGTGTTTCGGTCTATCTCACATTCATAAAGTGGATTGACTCAACTTTATTGTAACCTATATAAGAAAGCTTTTTCTTTCTCACTATTAACTTAAAGGCACATGACAACAATGAAAAGAGGGGGTTTTATAGTTTCAAGACACAATATTTTTTTTGCAAAGTGGAAGGCACATGAAAAAAGGCCCTTTATCTGCCCTTTCATCAGGTACAAGAAACCCAAAATATTTTCTCACAGTTTTTTTTTTATTTTTCTCCAACGACCCCAATGACTCGCTTCACTTTCCTTAGTTTGAAAAAAAATAGAAATAAATAAGAAGAGAACACTGCCTTTGGATAACTTTAATTTTCAACCCCTTGAGAGCTTTCTTTTCTTCCCTTAGCTTCTCTTTCAGAGAGAGCTTGGTTGTCTTTGTAGTCAATTTTACTACTTTCCCATAAATACTCAAGCACACGAATTCTCTTGTGAAAAAATATTGTAGATAGGTCCATGTCCAAAACCAATCCCTTAATTGTGGGCCTTAGACTTTGATAAAATCCCCTTGAAGCCACCATTGCACCACCAATATCTACATCTCATTCAAATTTCTTCGGATAAAGACTTCTTCCCACTAGAATTTGAGTCTCATTCAGATGCTCCCTAATGACCAGATCCAAACACTGCAGAAGCTTTGAATTTAATTCTACATGTTTCTTATCATTGGTGTTTAGAAATTGGGCCAAAGACACTCCACTAATCTCATGCCCACTATACTTCAGCACCACAGAAAGCTCTTTGGTTGTGGCCTCTTCATATTTCAGTAGTTTAACATTGTATTTGCCTTTAGGCAAACATTGCTTACTATATATGTTTTTTTCTCATAAAAAACAATTTTATCATTACCAATGGATGCACGATTTTCTATTGGAAACTTATTTTTAACTTCCATTCTATATTCTTTGGAAACCCTACCTACTTTCACTTCCTTTTCTGTTTTCCCAAGTTTCTTCTCCGTTTCCTTCTTCCTAGATCCATTACTAACTCTCTGTATATCTAAGTGATAGTGGAAAATTTTCATAGATAATGAATTTTAATCCATTACCATTTAAAAGGAAAATGTTTGCTAGCAAAATTATGCACATGGTTGACAATTAAACCAGTTGTGAGAATCTTTCTCCTTATGGTGTATTACATGATGTATAAATTTGTAAAAATTAAATACTGATTAAGGATATCAAGTACATGAACTTATTTCTTTACAAAATAAATAGAAAATTAATAACAACAAAAGTCTACAGTGAAGTACTTAACCTACAATCTAATAATAACAACAAAAGTGTACAGTGAAGTATAATTCCATCTAATAAAACTAATTCAGTAATTTAAATTTAAATTTCCAAAATAGTACTGAAAGGTGTATGGAAATTTATATGGCACTATCACACATATTTGTTCAATGTTCAATGATTTTTAAAGCGATTTATGCACGAGGAACAATCACACAGTCAAATTCAAATACAGGTATAACCTATTCACATCGTTCCAGCTTATATCAAAGAAACGGAAGTGAAAAGAATACACGATACTCTGATCACTGTATACAAAGAATTTCATGACAAAGGGTGCATTTTTTCACATCATGTATGATTGTCCAGTTACAACCTCTGTCAAATTTGAATGAATAAATTTATTCCAATTTGCTTCACTATATGCTAATGATAACGTTCACTTTCAATGTCTGCTCAAGCAGAAAGGACCAATTTAAAGGACAGCATCTTCACCAGAAGAACACTTAGTCTTTAAATTGGAAATTTTGGTCTGGTTAAACTGAGGAATTCAAGATTATTATTTATATCAATACGAAATTCTGGAATAGAATTAGTGACTGAAAAAACTATACTTGATTATGAATTAATATTTTTATTATAAAGGACTATACATGAGGGGGCATAAATTATGGCTCCTAAGAAGCCTGATTCTAGAAAAAGGAGACTATCTCTGAGGGAGATGATTGCAGATTTATTATTACAACCAGATGGGTGATTTAATAACCCTAGGGCATGCATCTTAAAAGAGACGAGTGACTTTCCAAGTCACTGCTCCTCCAAGTATATCGATTGAGATGCAGCAAGGAGAGTATCTCCAATACCCGAGCCATCCTTTGAATGATCTATAACCACACTTTATGAGATCTTGGTTCCAAGCAATTCTATAACTGCATTTTGCAGATATTCTCGGAAGAGGGGGTAGTGTTCATAAAGCCCCCCATCCATTGCAACAACGCTCCTCTTTTTTCCTGCAGCTTCATTTACATTATCTCTTCCAATATTTTTCAATATTCCAACAACCCCAACTCCCACCAAACAGGCACCGCATTCTGCTACAATTCTTAAATAATTTATAGGAGCATAAATGTTGCTTGCCCTCTTTACTTTCTTTGCAGATTTTAAAATATGTTAAAATTAACTCCATGAAATTACAGAATTTACCTTTCTCTACCAGGGCAAATGCGAAAAGTGAACTTATCATAAAATCACTTCATTGGTAAAGTGAACTTATCATAAAATCACTTCATTGGTATTAAATAAATGAGCGATGAATAAAAGCCAAAGGCCAAGATTGAGCTTGAGAAAATTGTGATCGCTTCATTGGTAGTAAATAAATGAGCGATGAAGAAAAGCCAAAGGCAAATATTGGGCTCGGGAAAATTGTGATTGCTTCATTGGTAGTAAATAAATGAGCGATGAAGAAAATCCAAAGGAAAAGATTGGGCTCGGGAAAATTGTGATCATTATGAATGTGATGGACATCACAATTTCCCGCTATAATGAATGCAATTCCTTGATGTACAACTTTCAGCACTAAAATCTTGTATTGCATTTTATTTATCTGTTTTTGTTTTATCGTGTTTGTGGACATGACACCAAGAAGCTAATAGTTACATGGTCACATTTAAATAAACCTAGTGACAGGAAGATCTTGTCATGGGCACTAGAGAGGGTGTTAACGATCCCTAAGCCAAACAGCTGAAAGTTGACGGCCCTGCAGTCAAGGTTGCAGGAAGCAGTGAATGACATGGTACAGTTCATTATCGACAATGACGATGTGAACGACCCATTTTACGTCCTAGATCCATTATTGACTCTCTGTATATAGAAGTCATAGTGGAAAATTTTCAGTCTCAGATTAAAGTTAACACAGAAATGATTGGCATAAAGTGTGATAGGCCCAATGGCTCTCTTGCCTCTGCCATCTGGTCGATTAATGGGAACATGAGTGGCCTTAAATCTCTGTCCACTCTCCAACTTGCTTTCTACTATAATGGATCTAAACGAAACAAATTTCGAAGGCATCTGGACACTGCTAAATCCCTCAGTAGACTCCTTCACATAAGACATCGATGTCGAGTAGTTCACTTCAGCTACAGGTGGAGGCACTTGCGTCGGGATGGAAGGTACCCTAGAAGGCTCTTGAGTACTAATATTAAGACCTCTCATTTTGGAAGCCATAACAGTTGCACGAATATTAGAAATATGTTCTTGAAGTGGAGGACCTCGGGGTTGATCCGATGAACCCCTACCTCTGCCTCTTCCCTGACCCTGTCCCTCGCCTTGACCCAAACCTTTGCCTTGGCCTCGGCTGCCATTTCTACCTCTACCTTTTCCTCTTCCACCATAGTTGCCTCAGCGATCCATATTCAAAGAAACGAAAATGATCTGAAATTAAATTAAATCAGTCCCAATTCTTCCCAAACTACTAGAATCTGAGTTGCTCTGCAAACTAATATAGAGGGAAAACTCCTCGTTTAATTTATAATAAATGCAATGAAATTAAAACCGGAGCGGAGAGAATATTTCAACTTCCACGACAAGAAACCTAGAAATCCAAGGGCGAAGAAGAGTGGAGGAGTGGTATTTCCTTTGAATTAACAACACGCTTCAATATTTTTTTCAGAGGGAGCTAACAAGAGTCATCATTTTGCCTCAATATAGAAATTAGCATATAAATTACCATTACATAGTGCATTGCAGATTGCAGATTGAAATAAATATATATTATATGCAGAGCACTTAATAGAAACCATAGTGCACTGCAGATTGCAGATTGAAATAAATATATATCAGATGCAGAGCACTCAATAGCAACCATAAACATCTAGATTTCAGTATAGCATAGTCACCTACTAGAACCTACTAAAATTACCATATCCATAAACTGATTCAACTTACCTCTTAACAGACTGTAATTGGCATGTACTATAGCAAATAGAACGCAGCGATGTACTAACATCGAAGACTTGGAAAGGTTAGTGTTGTTTGTCCAATCTTTCTTGTCTAAGTAGATCCAAAAACACACTTCAAAATTTTTGAAAGATCCAATCCCCTGAGGCAAAGATGGTCCTCCTCCGACCTGTTCCAAAAGAACTAAACATCAAAAGCCCTAAACATAAATAAAAAAAAGGGTTTTTATAAACTCCTCACGCAAGCTTAGATATTTGTTAAGTGGTGCCAAAATCTAGTTGGGCAACACTATTTTTTTTTATTTGTTTTGGGTTGGGTTTAGTTAAAAGCTGCTGGGCAGGAATTTAATTTTCATTTTTTTTAAATATTTAGATTTTTAATAATTAATTTTTTTATATTAAAAAATTAAAATATTTAATCAATTAAAATTATTTTAATTTATTTTTTTCAAATTAAAAGTATTTTTAATATTTATCATTAAACTTATCTTAATAATATGGGTGAAATTGGTGTTTAGGTTGTAAAGAGAAAAAATATTACTTGTTTTTTTCTATTGAGAAGATATAGAAATTGATTGTCATGATTGGAATTTTCATGCATCAATCTACATTGGCTTGTTAGAATTATGAAACAAACCACCATTTATATATTTGAACGATCAAGATGACACATTTTTATGAGTAAAATTATCAAACACCATGGAACAATTCAGCATAGAATTTATGGAAAAAACGTTTAAGAGTTAGAATAGAGTCTTTAAGTGATCACAATAAAAATAATACACATTAGAGATATATACATGGATCATATATATCAAGCTAAAGTGATCGCTAAAGCAACATCTTCCTACGTCACCTAGTTTCCTAGATGGGCAAGGCAAGGTGTCATCAAACCAATTATACAACCATTCACATATCTCAGTTGTGTTAGCCATCAGTAAATTTTGTCATAAGAAAATGATGGCTAAAAAAGATCTTGGGCCTTCAAGAGATTATTTTCATAGAAAATTACTCATTCTTGAAGCCTGTTGTTCCTTAATAGTGTTGCTCCTTGATAGTGTTGTTCCTTAGTGTTGTTGTTCGTTCAAAAGAAGTGTTGTTCCTTTCAAAAATCCACCAATTAAGCATGTTGTTCCTTAACAGTGTTGTTCCTTAGTGCTATTCCCTAGTAGTGCTATTCCTTATTGTTGTTCCCTTCAAAAATCCACCAAGAAAACCTGTTGTTCCCAAAGAAAACTGTTTTCTAAAAAACCCCCTGTTCCCTTTCATTTACTCTCCATTCCCTTAAAAATCCTTTTTAACCATGAAATCCTTTTCAAATGGTTTAAAACCATGTTTTTTTCACTCTATCAGAACTTGGAAAAACCTTTAAAAAACCCAAAAAACACATAAAAACCCTTAAAAAACCTCTTCCGAACTTTTAAAGGCCTTAAGCCCTCGAGCGCTTAAAATTTCTGCTTCATGTGACAACACCCGTGACCTTAAGCTATCAATCATCGCATCGCAAATTTATGTCGCATCGGTGCTGTTATATTTACATTACCTCGCTCCCCCATTCCCCCGCCGATGCGATAAGCCCTCCTTCCCTCGGCCCCTGGTCACATACCCCTCCATGTGACCATGCCCCTGTGCCTGTTTCTTAAGCCCCAATCGCATCGGCCATCAACATTTCCCTTTCCCCTTCTCCCTTGTCTTGTATTCCATCGGACTGCCGATGCGATAAGCCATCCACATGTGAACCACTCCCCCAATCCTATGCTAACACCTGGCTTCCACTAAAGCTCCTGTCACGCACCTTTCCCATCGCGTTCATCTCTAACTGTTGGATCTGTACCCCCAGATCCAACGGCTTACGATCTATTTCGCGCTCATTTCCCAAAAAAGAAATCGAACGTTAACTGCGCGAAAAGAGTGGTTTATGGATGACGTGTGGCACATTTTAATTGGATCGTGTTCGTTTTATTGAAAACCACTTACTGCCTATTTGCTGCACGAAAACCACCGGTGGTTTTCCAGAAACTACTTTGCCCATTTTCATGCCAAATATAGTTTTTAAACTGGATTTCATGTGTTTTTCCCCATGAAACCTCCTCCACTCCTCCTCACTGCTCCTTTCTGCCTCCTTTGAGCCTTTGTAAGCAATGTATGCCAATATCGCAGGGTTTTAAAATAATTTGTGTTTTTATAGGTTTCATGGCGTTTTTATGACACAAATCCATCCCACAGTCCAATAAAGGGACAGAGACTGAGGGTGACGATCCTCAGAGTCCGATTAAAAGCAAAGAAGGGACAAAAAGGGTGCAAAATTCATGTTTTTCCAGTGTTTCATGAGCATTGGTTTACTCAGAAAAATCCCTCCATCGCACAAAGAAAGCGCCTGTCAGTGAACGAATTAAGTTAATAAAGATCAAGAAAGAGTATCAAGAATTAAACATAAAGGATTAAAGCGCAAAGTTGAAAAATCAAAAGACGTAATCCCATAGTTTAAAGGAATAAAGCACGATTTTTGAAGATAAAGTTAGTTGAAAAGGTTTAAAGGCTCCGAGGATGATTATAAAGCCTTAAAATGCAGAACCAGGGTTAAATCAGTATTTAAAAGCCACGTAAGTCGACAAATCAACTAAGAATCCTCCAAATGCCACATCAGTAAGTCAATTAAAGCCAAAAACTGCCACCCACAGGCTTATTTCCTCAAAAGAATACACAATGAATACACAGTCAAAGATATTTTGTCAGAGACAGCTCAGAATTAATGGCCAGCCTACAAAAAGCCCCCAAAGTCAACAAAAGTGACTGAAGTTGATAAAATTTAATGTAATAATCAATTAGCAAAGTTAATACATGTCATAACTTCTCCATTTGGCCCTTCAAAGGCTGAGAAGCACTAATTTTGCATTAATTGAACAGATAGGCCTTTCTTTCACTCTACCTCCTCATTTCTTCTATAAATACTTCTCTAGAAGACAATATAGGAGTTGCTCTTTGGATACTTTTTGAATGTAAATAGTTGTTGAAACATGTTGTAGCTCTGTTAGGGATTAAAGATACATAAGCTGAGATGAGAAGTTTGAATCTATAAAGACCCACTAGACCTGAAGATTTTAACTGGTTTGAACATCAAATACAATATTTGATTTATGGGATCCTAGTCTATGTCAATGGTGATGTGTTTCTCACTGTAATTGTTATTTTCTTTATGTTTTCATTCTGTCCACTTTTCTTTGATAAAGAACATAAAATATAGATTAGGATTTACTTCTAAAGTACCCTAAATCTCACTGATAAATCTTTATCCTTTATGTTTTCTTCCAAATGTGTTTTGAAGGTAATTCAATAGAGTATAACCAGTGAAGTGTTGGTAAGCCCATGTTTCCTGAGTACAACTTGAGATATTGTCTTTGAATGTTCTTGAAAAGTATTCTTATTAAAGTTGAGCTAGAGAAGTTTATGGTTAACCCTGTCCTCTAGTTTATCTCCAACAGTTGCTTTGAAAAGTTCCCTTAAGAATATGCTAAAAGCAGGCTAAGTTAAAAGTATTTATTTGATCTTAAGCTATTCTTTGTTTTTTTTAATGTTTTCTCTTGAAATTGTATCAAAAGAAGGCTAGTTTAAAATTACTTACCTGATCTTAGGCTATCCTTTGTTTTTCTCATATGTTTGCTTTTTTCACCACTGTTAATGTTTCATTCCATAAAATCAACTTAAAAAGATTCTTTTACATATATGACTTGCCCCATGGACCACTCTTGAAACTTGATGTACAATTAAATCCTCTTATGACTCCATAGCCCAATGGATTTATGATGTTCCTTGCTTATCTTATCAGCTGAATGATTCTTTCACTTACTCACACCTTCACCCTTCACATAGACTTCCTTCGTCTTCATGTTATCCTGCCCAACCAAAAAGAAAACAAACCCTTGTTCTTCATAACTAGCCTAATATCATACTTAAGCATAAAGAAACATATTTTAGATACACATACGTAGAGAGATCCCTCTCTAAATCTAGGATGGCTAGATCCTCATATTCCAAAGTGGTTTTGAAGTAGGCTCTGCAGCGTTTGTACTTGCCAATCTTGCAAACTACAGAAGCATAACAGAGTGGTGACTCCACCGGGGAAATTTCTGAGTAAAATCCTTAAAAATAAACACTCAGTATTCATTCAAGCAAGAGTAGCTTTCATCAAGCACTTCCAACATATTGGTGATCATGATAGGACTTGTCTAAATCAGTGACAATCTAAGTAACCCTTAGGATTCTAACAGACCCTCATCAAACCTTGAAGAAATCAGCTAGTGAGCCATAGAGTAAAATTTGTTTGTCTCATCACCATAGCTAAGTGTTGAAACAAATATAGGACACTCTCATAGCCATAGGACTGTAAAAAACTCAGAAAAACCCAAAACATTTCAGATTGGTATTCAGATAAAATTACTGGTGGTGGACCATAAAACATTTTACCTTCCGAAGCTAGAAATTTCCACCTGGCGCCTCCACAATTATGAATTGACCAAAGACTCTACTGGGAAACCCATTCTATCATAACATCATACAAACTCAGTCAAGGAAACTCTGAGGATTAAGTTTTCTTGCTAAAGATCAGTTAGCCTATTAAATATTGTCATACTTGGTTGAACTTTTCTTATCATCGGATCTGAAAACACCACATAGTGGCTTCTAAAAAAATTCATACTAGAGCCTATCCTGACCCAAATCCTTCTATGACAATTGATAATTCAGAATGTATCCTTAGGAAGTCTCCTAAGCCTAAAACTTCAACTGTTGTCGGACCAGTCCATAGAGCTAATTCTGTTCCAGAAAATCTCCTAGCTCTGCAAAATACACAAGTTGACTTAAGAAACCCATTCAGAACTAGGTCACTTGATGATATAGATCAGATAGAATTTGAGTCTCCACACTCACCCTTTCATAGTGGTAAACATCCTGGTAGTAGAGAAACCACTCCACTCGACCTTCATTTCATTCACAATTTTGGTTTCCCTCATCCTAGATCTGCTCAACAGTCTCTTGCTGTTCCATCCACTACTTTCATCTAGACTCCCACTATTCAAACTACTCCATTCCATCAACCCCCTCCTATATTACATCCTCCACCTATAAACCCCCCATTTTTTCCACAACCTCCTATCATGGAAACATGGTATGCTCCCCTAGTCCTTCCTTTACCTTTAGTCAATCTACCACAGGACTATCGGTCCAAGATTCCATTATATGATGTCAGTGGTGCTACTACTGCTTCACAACATGTGGACAAGATGAATGACTATTTTGATAGAAATGAGATAGATGATGAAACTGTTAAACTCGGATTGTTTGCTCAAAGTCTAGGGGGAGAAGAAAGAAAATGGTTCAAAATCTTAAACCCTAATAGTATTAATGACCTCCAAGCTCTTCATTAGTCATTCCTAAACAAATGGGAAGTTATAAAAAACCCTCTCCAAATATTGTCAGATTACAACAACCTTAAAAGAAACACTGGGGAAAGTGTTCAAAATGGAGCTCTTGCTGTGGAAGTTAATCTGATTGAGAAAAGAGCTAGGATGAGGAATGAAAAGAAAGTATCATTTAGGGAGGAAACTGCACCTTCCACATCTAGTTCAAAAATGGAGAGAATGATGGAGGAAATGATGAAGAAAATGAGCATACTTGAGAAATCACAATCTAGGGAAAATCAATTAGTTCGCCAAAACAGAAATCAGTCTTAAAATCAGAATCAGAACTTTAGGAGAAATCAACCTAAAAATAGACAAAGAGAGGATGATCAACAGATCAGACCCTATTTTCAAGAAAATTATGTGAATGAGGATGAAGAAACCAATGAAAAAATAGAGGATGAAAACATAAACATGCTGGGAGTAAGCAATGAGGATTATGTTTTCCCCCATGAAAGAAAACAACGTCTATATACACCTTATGATGACAGAAGAACAGAAACTTATTATTATGAACAAGACTCTAAAAATTCCATCATAGGATCACCTAAACAATATGACCTGAGAAGTAAAAAGAATCAAGAGAATCCCAGGAACAAAACCTCTGACAAATCTACCAAAAAAAACCCTGAAAATGTCTCCAAAAAGACAGCAGAAATTCATAAAACAGTGGTTGTAAATTCTAATCCAAACAAAGGGAAAAACACCCAAGCCAATGAAAAACGGAGTGTTAACCCTAGAAACACTAGCATCTCAGCTAATGCTCCTGAAAAAACCATTTTAACTGTTGTAAATACTAAAAATCAGCAAGCTGATTTTGTTGAACAAGGAGTGACTAATAAGGCTGAATCAAACATTTTAAAAAATCAGATTCCTTTTAGCCTAGAGAATGAAATTTCCAAAATCAAAATCTTTGTCCCACTTACTAAGTTAGTCACTCAAAATGAATATAGAGGTCAAATTTTGAAAGCTTTAAACATAGAAGATGTTCATGACATAGTTAACTTAAATGATGATACCCCAGAGCTCATTTTTGGACCAAAAATTGAAGGAAAATTTCAAGAAGGAACTACCCCTCCATTTTACATCAGTTGGAACATCCATGATAATATTTTGCATAATTCCATGCTTGATTCTGGAGCATCACACAACCTCATGCCCAAGGTAATAATGGAAAGATTAGGCCTAGAGGTAACTAGACCCTACAAAGATTTATATTCCTTTGATTCAAGTAGGGTAAGATGCTTAGGCCTAATAAAGGATCTGTGTGTTAACTTAGCCCAAATGCCAGCCAAGAGCTTAGTGATGGACATTGTAGTGGCTGATATTCCCCCCAAATATGGCATGCTCGTTTAAAGGTCATGGGGTGCTAAGTTGCAGGGTACTATGCAGATGGATGTGACTTATGCCACCATCCCTGTCTTCAGTCAACCTAGAAGACTCTATAGGGAAACACATATGAAATACATGGTGAGTAACCAAGAAAGACCAGAGAATTATCCTCTCTATTCCATACACATTGACCTTGACTCATTCATTCTTTACAATGATGATATTCCTACTTAGCAAGAGTTAGTCAATGAAACATCATCAAATGTAGTGGTCACTACACATCTAAACATAGTAGCAGAAAATGATGAAGAGGAAAATAAAGAGAAAACCAAAAGGCATTTTGCTGATTCAAAAAATTACAGCAAACAGATTACAGGTCTTAAGGTTCAAAACAGTCATAAAAATGATGCAGATCATGGAAATCAAAGAACAAAACCTCAAAACATTGAAAATATTGAGGAACAAACCACAAAAAAATGTAGTGCATACCCTTGTACAGAACAGAGTGATGAAGAAGACAAAGAGGACAACAATAAAATAAATAACAAATCTGAAAACAGTCCTCTTTGGAGCATGAGTTTTGATGGGTCTTGCACTAAAAATGATGCAGGAGCAAGCATATGGTTACACAACACTGAAAACAATCACACTGAGGGGCATTCCTATATATTAAACTTTCAATGTACAAACAACATAGCAGAGTATGAAGCTCTCCTTTTAGGCCTGCATTTATTGAAAAAATTAGGGGCCAAAATAATAATAGTTCATGGAGATTCAAAGTTAATAATTAGGCAAGTAAATGGGGAATATAGTGCTAAACATCCCAAACTGAGAGCCTATAAAGATGATGCCACGGACTTGTTAAAAATATTTGATGAGTTCCAACTAAATTTTGTCCCAAGAAACCAAAATTTCCTTGCCAATGGATTAGCCTTTGCTACTAGAACTTGTCTGACACCTTATGAAACTAAGCAATGCACCACCCAAGTCAAATATAGACCAGTTGTCCCAGATAATGAAAAGTATTGGCAAGTTTTTGATGAAGACAAACAAATAGAAGACTTCCTACAGTCCAAAAATGAATTTGAAATCCCAAACTTAGATTCAGAGTATGATGAAGACTGTCCTACTGAACAAAACCTACTTACTGAAGAAGAAAATTCTCCACAGATGGTTGAAATAAATCTGTTAACTAATGAACCCAAACATACGACAGAAATTAGCACAGATTTAGAAGATGAAGACTTAGAAGTGTTACAATCTAAAAACCAAAGCTTGCCTAAAGGACTAGTCCCTTTAGAGGAATAGTTTGACTTGAATGATGTGGCCAAAAATCCAAAACTGGAACCCACAGAAACTGAAGTGGAAGAATGCAACATAGGCAGTGAGGAAAAGCCCAAAATGATCAAACTTTCAAAAACACTGCCATCTCATATCAAACTGAAATACATTGAGCTTTTTAAAGAATTTTCTAATGTTTTTGCATGGAGCTATGAAGATCTGAAATCATATGATATAGAGATAACTCAACATAAGATACCCCTCATAGAAAACCAGAAACCTTTCAAACAAAAATTGTGCAGAATTAACCCTGTTCAATTACCTCTGGTAGAGATAGAAATCAGAAAAATGTATGATGCTGGAATTATAGTCCCTGTTAGATACTCTAAATGGGTGTCTAATATTGTATCAGTTAGGAAGAAAACAGGAGAAATAAGGCTTTGCATTGATTTTAGAAACTTAAACAAAGCCTCATTAAAGGACAATTATCCCTTGCCTAAAATTGATCATATCTTACAAAGGGTAGTTGGTTCTAGACGAATTTCTTTGCTAGATGGCTTCTCGGATTACAATCAAATATTGGTACATCCTAATGATCAACTTAAAATAGCCTTTACTACACCCTAGGGTACTTTCATGTATTTGAAAATGCCTTTTGGTTAATGAATGTTGGTGCTACATTTCAGAGAACCATGGATATTACATTTTCAGAAGAAATAGGTTACTTCATAGTGATTTACTTAGATGATATCACTATCTATTCAAAAACATATGAAGAACACCTAATACACTTGAGAAAGGTCTTTGAAAAATGCAGAAAATTTAGATTGTCCTTAAATCTAAAGAAAACATTGTTTGGTCTCCAAGAAGGTAAACTTCTTGTACATATCATATCAGAAGAGGGAATAAGGATAGATCCAAAGAGGATTGATGGTATATTGCAAATCAACCATCCTAGGAACATCAAGGAACTTCAATATTTCATTGGAAAGATTAATTTCTTGAGAAGGTTCATTCCTAATCTCGCTGAACTCCTCAGAAACATAACAAACATTCTTAAAAAATAAGATGGAGTTAAATGGACCTTAGAAGAAAATAAATCATTTGAACTGGTAAAACAAGCACTCACCAAAACACCAGTTCTTATTAGTCCTGATTTTACAAAGGATTTCTTCATTTTTTCATTTGCATCAGAATACACATTAGCTACTGTCCTATTACAAAAGAACTTGAATGGACAAGAGCAGCCCATTGCATTTTTCAACAAGGCATTGAGGGATGCACCTCTGAAGTATAACATAGTGGAAAAAAAATCCTTTGCCTTGGTAAAAGACTTAAAGGACTTCAGAGTTTACATTTTACACTCTTACATTATAGCATTTGTGCCTCATTTAGTTGTGAAAGACATATTGACCCAAGATCCAGATGGCAAAAGAGGAAAGTGGATTGCTGTAATTTTAGAATATGACTTAGAAATCAAGCCCACTAAGCTCATAAAAGGTCAAGGTCTAGCAAAACTTATGGCTGAATCCAACTTTCAAGCTCTTGATATAAACATGTTTAATGCATTAGATGAACAGGAGGAGTTTCCTGCTCCCATTATTGAAGATCATTTTCTGAATTCATCTTGGTATATTGATATTTTGTATTTTTTTCTCAATCTTAATGTCCCTCCTGGTTTGTCTATAAAAAAGGCAAGGTTCTTAAAGTTGAAAGCTGTAAATTACTGCATTTTGAATAAATGTTTATATTGGAAACATGCTAGTGGATTGTTGCTTAAATGTTTGCCTGAGAATGATGCAGATAAAATCAAGCACGAGTTTCATGAAGGAGAATGTGGAGGCCACCTCTACTGGAAATCAACTGCCAACAAAATCCTTAGAGCTGGTAACTACTGGCCCACCCTCTTTCAATATTTCCATAAAATGATTGTTTCCTATCACAAATGCCAAATCTCTGAAGGCAAAAGAAATTGTATTCCCTTACCTCTGCAACCAATCACTGTTGAAGCCCATTTTCAGCAGTGGGGTCTAGAATTCATTGGGGAAATCCATCCTCCCTCATCTGCCCAACATAGATGGATCCTCACAGCAACATATTATTTTACCAAGTGGATAGAAGCCATCCCCTCGAGGAATGCCACAGACTCAGTCATCATTTCCTTCCTTGAAAACAATATATTGTCCAGATTTGGCTGTCCTAGAAAGATCATAACTAATAATGCTATTGCATTTGGGTCTGAAAAGATCGTAGAGTTCTGTCATAAGTATCAGATCATATTGGGTTATTCCATAGATTATTACCCTCAAGGTAATGGGCTGGCAGAGTCCTCAAATAAAAGTTTGGTAAACATTATTAAAAATTTGCTGGAAGACAAAAAAAAATCATGGAACAATAATCTAGTACATGCCTTGTGGGCAGACAGACTAGTCATTAAAAAATCCATTAGAATGTCTCCCTACCAGCTAGTTTATGGAACTGATGCAATATTTCCAACCAGTTTAGGAGTGCCAGTCATGAAGCTTATCCAGGAAGTACAGTCTGAAGATGATGATGTGACAAGGAGAATAAATCAGACTATACATCTACAACAAACCAGAGAGGAAGTATACATCAGAGCACAAAAACTACAAAAAAACATCAAGAGGTTGTTTGACAAAAGAACCAAGGCAAGTGATTTCAAGTTTGGTGATAAAGTTTTGAAATGGGATTCAAGAAGAGAAGATGAGGGCAAACATGGAAAATTTGATAACTTATGGAAAGGCTCTTATCTTATCCAATCTTCCATTGGAAACAATGCATTTTTTCTGCAAGAATTGGATGGATCTGAATACTTTGGAGGTCCTGTCAATGGAAGGGTTCTCAAACATTGTTTCTGTTAGCTGATATTTTAGTTTCAGAGCTTTCTGTTCATTGTATATATCGCTGCTTTTCAATTTAGAAAAAGAAAAAACACAACAACAATAGAAAAAGAAAAAGAGGGCAGAAATAAAACAAGAAAGGTACAAACCCATACCCAAAAAGATAAATTCTAAAAGTGTGCAAGCTTCAATGCCACTACCAAAAACAACACTGCTATTTTAGTCATACAGCCTAATCATGACTAAGATAGATTTCAATTTTCTGCTGATAGATTAGTGAATAAGATTTGCCAAACCGTTAAATCTTGGCTTATCAGTAGAATAGATTAGGATAGAAAAACAGTGGTTCAAACAAACCAAAAAACCTGAACCTGTAAGATTGATGAAGAATTGGTTCTAAAATGCCCAAAATCTGAACCAAGAGAAAAGAAAAGAACAGCTCAGAAAGATCAAAACCAGAGCTGAAAGAAATAATGAAGGATGTTTTTATTTTTCAGATCTTAAACCTTCACATTTTGTTTTTATTTTTGCAAATAAAGTCTATGTGCAACTTGTACATACAGCCATAGACACCATGGAAAATCAGACAGTCTAATCCTGATTTGACTGTGTTTTAAATTTTTGTTTTAGAAAATAGAGAATTGCCAGACAGTTTAATCCACCAGATAGTAGCTTAGGTAGATAATTTATGAGTTCAACAGTTTAATTTGAACTCATGGAAGAAATAAGAGTAGATTTAGATTAGTTTTTCCATTTTTTCAAAAGAATAAAATGTTGATGTTTAAGGTTTGCAAGTCCAAATGCACCTTATGAAGAAAAAATGTTAGGAAAAGTAGGTTGTGTAGGTAGAATGATTGGGAGAAATTTGTTTGCTGATATGAAATACTGATCATCTTTTCTAAGCAGCATGATCAAAGAAGAAGAGGTTGTCATGGATAAGGCACAGGTCTGCATCCCAGAGATAAAATTCTGAAGTTCTTGACACCTCCAAGGAGCTTCCATCCCCAAGTGGAGCCACTGTTAGCCATCAGTAAATTTTTTCATAAGAAAATGATGGCTAAAACAGATCTTGGGCCTTCAAGAGATTATTTTCATAGAAAATTACTCATTCTTGAAGCCTGTTGTTCCTTAACAATGTTGTTCCTTAGTGTTGTTGTTCCTTAGTGTTGTTGTTCCTTCAAAATCAGTGTTGTTCCTTTCAAAAATCCACCAATTAAGCCTGATGTTCCTTAACAGTTTTGTTCCTTAGTGATGTTCCCTAGCAGTGTTGTTCCTTATTTTTGTTCCCTTCAAAAATCCACCAAGAAAACCTGTTGTTCCCAAAGAAAATTGTTTTCTAAAAAACCCCTTGTTCCCTTTCATTTACTCTCCATTCCCTTAAAAATCCTTTTTAACCATGAAATCCCTTTCAAATGGTTTAAAACCCTATTTTTTTCGCTCTATCGAAACTTGGAAAAACCTTTAAAAACCCCAAAAAACACATAAAAACCCTTAAAAAACCTCTTCCGACCTCTTAAAGGCCTTAAGCCCCCGAGCGCTTAAACCTTCTGCTTCACGTGACTAACACCCGTGAACTTATGCTAGCAATCATCGCATTGCAAATTTATGTCGCATCGGCGTTGTTATATTTACATTACCTTGCTCCCCCATTCCCCTGTTGATACGATAATCCCTCCTTCCCTCGGCCCCTGGTCACATACCCCTCCACGGGACCATGCCCCTGTGCCTATTTCTTAAGCCCCCATCGCATCGTCCATCGGCATTTCCCTTTCCCCTTCTCCATTGTCTTGTATTCCATCGGACCGCCGATGCGATAATCCATCCACTATGTGAACTGCTCCCCCAATCCTATGCTGACACCTGGCTTCCACTAAAGCTCCCGCCGCGCACCTTTCCCATCGCGTTCCTCTCTAACCATTGGATCTGTACCCCCAGATCCAACGGCTTACGATTTATTTCATGCTCATTTCCCAAAAAAATAAATCGAACGTTAATTACGCGAAAATATTGGTATATGGAGGACGCGTGGCACATTTTAATTGGATCGTGTTCGTTTTATTGAAAACCACTTACCGCCTGTTTGCTGCGTGAAAACTGTCGGTGGTTTTCCAGAAAGCACTTTACCCATTTTCACACCAAATATAGTTTTTAAACTGGTTTTCGTGGGTTTTTCCCCATGAAACCTCCTACACTCCTTCTCACTGCTCCTTTCTCCCCCCTTTGAGCCTCTGTAAGCAATGTATTCCAATATCGCAGGGTTTTATAATAATTTGTGTTTTTGCATGTTTCATGGTGTTTTTATGACACAAAGCCATCCCACGGTCCAATAAAGGGACAGAGACTGAGGGTGACGATCCTCAGAGTCCGATTAAAAGCAAATAAGGGACAAAAAGGGTGCAAAATTCATGTTTTTCCAGTGTTTCATGAGCATTGGTTTACTTAGAGAAAGCCCTCCAGCGCACAAAAAAAGTACCTGTCAGTGAAAAAATAAAGTTAATAAAGATCAGGAAAGAGTATTAGGAATTAAACATAAAGCATTAAAGCACAAAGTTGAAAAATCAAAAGACGTAATCCCACAGTTTAAAGGAATAAAGCACGATTTTTGAAGATAAAGTTAGTTGAAAAGGTTTAAAGGCTCCAAGGATGATTATAAAGCCTTAAAATGCAGAACTAGGGTTAAATTAGTGTTTAAAAGCCATATAAGTCGACAAATCAACTAAGAAGCCTCCAAAAGCCACATCAATGAGGCAATTAAAGCCAAAAACTGCCACCCACAGGCTTATTTCCTCAAAAGAATACACAATGAATAAACAGTCAAAGATATTTTGTCAGAGACAACTCAGAATTAATGGCCAGCCTACAAAAAGCCCCCAAAGTCAAAAAAAGTGAGTGAAGTTGATAAAATTTAATGTAATAATCAATTAGCAGAGTTAATACATGTCATAACTTCTCCATTTGGCCCTTCAAAGGCCGAGAAGCACTAACTCTGCATTAATTGAACATATAGGCCTTTCTTTCACTCCACCTCCTCATTTATTCTATAAATACTTCTCTAGAAGACAGTATAGGGGTTGGCCTTTGGATACTTGTTGAATGTAAATAGCTGTTGAAGCATGATGTAGCTCTGTTAGGAATTGAAGATACATAAGCTGAGATGAGAAGTTTGAAGCTGTAAATACCCATTGGACTTGAAGATTGTAACTGGTTTGAACATCAAATACAATAGCTGATTTATGGGATCCTGGTCTATGTCAATGGTGATGTGTTTCTCACTGTAATTGTTATTTTCTTTATGTTTTCATTCTGTCCAATTTTCTCTGATAAAGAACAGAAAATATAGATTAGGATTTACTTCTAAAGTACCCTAAATCTCACTGATAAATCTTTATCCTTTATGTTTTCTTCCAAATGTGTTTTGAAGGTAATTCAATAGAGTATAACCAGTGAAGTGTTGGTTAGCCCATGTTTCCTGAGTACAACTTGAGATATTGTATTTGAATGTTCTTGAAAAGTCTTCTTATTAAAGTTGAGCTAGAGAAGTTTATGGTTATCCCTGTCCTCTAGTTTATCTCCAATAGTTGCTTTGAAAAGTTCCCTTAAGAATATGCTAAATGCAGGCTAAGTTAAAAGTATTTACTTGATCTTAAGCTATTCTTTGTTTTTTTTTTTATGTTTTCTCTTTAAAGTGTATCAAAAGCAGGCTAGTTTAAAAGTACTTACCTAATCTTAGGTTAATTTTGTGTCTTTCCATTAAGTGCATGTCAAAAGTAGGCTAGTTTAAAAGTACTTACCTGATCTTAGGTTGTCCTTTGTTTTTCTCATATGTTTGCTTTTTTCACCACTGTTAATGTTTCATTCCATAAAATCAACTTAAAGAGATCCTTTGACATAGATGACTTGCCCCATGGGCCACTCTTGAAACTTGTTGTACAATTAAATCCTCTTATGACTCCATAGCCCAATGGATTGACGATTTTCCTTGCTTATCTTATCAGCTGAACCATTCTTTCACTTACTCACACCTTCACCCTTCACATAGACTTCCTTCATCTTCATTTTATCCTGCCCAGCCAAAAAACAAACAAACCCTTGTTCTTCATAACTAGCCTAATATCATACTTAAGCATAAAGAAACATCTTTGAGATACACATACGTAGAGAGATCCCTCTCTAAATCTAGGATTGCTAGATCCTCAGATTCCAAAGTGGTTTTGATGTAGGCTCTACAGCGTTTGTACTTTCCAATCTTGCAAACTACAAAGACCTAACAAGTTGGAAAATGATTAATGTCACAAGAATCACAAGGGTTTAGATTTCAACCAAAATTTAAAAGTATCCACTACAAACTCATATAAAAAGTGGGGTAACAGGTCTTATGACATCCAACGTGTGATTTGCAATGGGAAATCCTCAAAAGTCTCTTTGGAGAAATAATGTCCCATTAAGGGGTTCAATAAGAGGTATGAGGCCCCAACAATTTGATAGTTGAATAATTTTGAATATTGGCTTGTCAATTTTTTCCCAAGAAGGCAAGGCAACATGGAAGGAGGTGACCCCCTTGGAAAAGTTCAAAACGGGAAGACCACATAAGGTCTTATATAAAGATATAAATCAAAGGACCTCCCTCATAAAAATAGTTAGACTTGTATTGAAAGAAAGTAGATAACGACCATCTAAATATTGATAAAGGAAAATATAACATCCCTTGAATCCCATAATAAATGGATCATCTACAGATGAGGTGATCCTCTAACTCAATGTTGTGTATATGGAAAATCGATAATATGTTACTGAGAAGAGGAATATCATGATGTCATTAGTCTCAACTAGACACTAATGTAAACCCACTTTGAAACCACCAAGGGGAATCTTAAGGGAAACATCTAGTGCTCTTGTGTGTACGACGATTAAAAAATAAGCCCCCCTCTTATTTGCATGAAGTGTTCCTAGTACAAAACTATCTTAGAGTCAAGGCCATGAAAAAATGAAGTCCAATTACTAAATTTATTTTTTATAAATAACGTCTTTAACAAATTGACACAAACATATAATGATTTCATTTACATTGGAGGTGTATGTCACTTGAATCGTGTTACAACTTTAACCGCTCCCCCACAAAAATGTGTCATGATCCCTTGTGATGATGCATCAACCCTAATGGATAACAATCTTGTGATGTAAAAGAGATTTAAACATGATGTAACCTTAATAGTTCCCTACATTCACCCCTTGTCTCACCACTCATGGAAAATGTGAGGCTATTTCAAGCATTGATAATGATAATATGATTTTATATTCTCTTATGCATAGTATTCTACATTGACATAAATGCATTTTTTTTGGAAAAGAAAATATTTGTATCAAGGATTAGCACCTTGTTCATTAGGTTTGAAGAGGTTGCGTCATTGTGAGTGATCTATTCATTTCCAACTCCTTATGTGGGAGAGCACTACAAGCTCCATGTCAACATGAAGTGTAGATATTATAAGCAATTCTTATTGAGGTTTTTCAAGTTATCCAGTTGTTCTACATTTGGTATACATGTTAATAAGGGCATTACCCACAAACGCACACCCTTGAGACTAATACCTATTTCTATAAAACTCAAATGGTACCAATATTATTAGTTAGAGGTGAAGGATTCTCCTAACAAGTTATTTTGTTGGTTTGAGGTGTTTTTTTTTTCCTTTGATACTAGTTGGTTAAGGGCTTCAAGAGTTAAGAGTTAAGGGCCAAGGGCTTGTGGGGGAAGGGATTTAGGGGTCAAGGGATTAATAATTAAGGGATTTAGGTGTTAGGGGTTAAGGGGTTAGGTTTTAATGTGTTTAGGGTTATGGATTAAGGTTTAAGGGTCACAAGTTAATAGAATAAGGGATTAGTGCTTAGGGGGTCCATGGATTCTAGGTTAGGAGTTAGTGGCTTAAGGTTTAATGCATTAATGGGTTGATGGCTTATGAGTTATGAGTGTAGGCGTTAAGGGAGTATTGATTCAGGATCAAGGGATAGGGAATTTAGTGGTTATGGGTTATTGGCTTACTGGTTGTGACAATGGGGCCCCTAATCCCCTTATCACGAATATCGGGGGTTCCCTTTCAATTTCTCTTGTTACCATCCCTCTAGGCCCCATAGCCCCTATGACATTAGATATTAATCCGCCTTCTCATTCTCTAATGTGTGGATTATAGATCTTAGTAAACCATGCTTGGACATCCCACTTCTACCCATCCATGCTACATGCGTGTCCCCTAGTCCATTTCAATACACCACAAAATACTCTTCCCACCTTTTCGATCATATCATTAAAATTATCCTCACATTATGGGTGAAATTGGTGTTTATGCTATAAAGTGAACGCAAAAAAATATTACTTGTTTTTCTATTGAGAAGATGTAGAAATTGATTGTTATGATTGGAATGTGCACGCATCAATCTACATTGGCTTGTTTTTTGGGCTTAGACATGAATAATAATTTGGTCATACTCCATCCTATCGATGGAGTCTAATATTACAAATGTATCAATGTGAAGTTTTAGAGATTCTTTTTAAATCTTGTGTGTTGTGGTATTTAGCTCCTTGAGAATGTGTCTGAAAGATAACTAGTCTAAAGAGTTTGGGGAATCTATGATATCCATTCGGATGGGATGTAGGTAGATGTTTTATATCATGAATTATTGACCCAATTGATCATGATTTTTGAATCCCCCATGATCTATTGGGTTTTGACTCTTTTTATGGATGAAATTTCCAGAAGGGTACAAAGAGCAATGAAATCAACTCAGTTGTTGGAGCCTTAACTTTGTGTATATCTTACTTTCTCGCTATAAGACTGGGAGAGGAAGAGTACCACAACCACTTTGTATCTAGGTGGGATAACTTGTGCAACACCATCAAAGAAGTCAAAGGGGCATCCAAGTGGGAGTGGAGGAATTACCAGAATCCATCATTTTTGTGGTTTAGGATGAATCTTGTCTTCCAAACACTGTTTAATATCAATTCAATTGTGATCTTTATTAGAATTTATCGTGAACAAAATTCATTTTTGTTCCAATCCCACCAGACATTGCCGATTAGAATGCATGGGAAACCTTTATAATAACCTTCCATGATGTTGAGTTACTAAGTTTTAAATTTTCTTCCAAGCTTAGATAGGACCACGAGCCTATCATGTTAAATTTTTCAAGGGTGGTGGTGATGACCTCTACACTATGTAAGGAGAAGAGATGAATAAGTGTGAAGAAATATCATCATATGACTTGCATAAAGGATAGATGTTGGGGTGATTCGCAAAATATCATGGATATTTCTCGTGAAAAAAATGTGTTTTTGTTCTGATCCCACCAGATATTGTTGATTAGAATGCATGGGAAACCTTTTTAATAATCTTCCATGATGTTGAGTAACTAAGTTTTAAAATTTTCTTCCAAGATTAGATAGGACCTCGATCCTATCATGTTCAAGGTTGCAAGGGTGGTGGTGATGACCTACACTGTGTTGGGACTAGAGATAAATAAGTGTAAAGAAATATCATCATTGACTTGCATAAAGGATAGCTGTTGTGGTGATTCGTAAAATATCATGGATATTTCTTGTGAAAAAAATGTGTTGCTATTTCAATCCCACTAGATATTGCTGATTAGAATGCATGGGAAACCTTTTTAATAATCTTCCATGATGTTGTGTAACTAAGTTTTCAAATTTTCTTCCAAGCTTAGATAGGACCACAAGCCTATCATGTTCAATTTTTCAAGGGTGGTGGTGATGACTTGCACTGTGTTGGGACAAGATATAAATAAGTGTGAATAAATATCATCATATGAATTGCATAAAGGATACATGTTGGGGTGATTTGTAAACTATCATGGTTATTTCTTGTGAAAAAAATGTGTTTTTGTTCCAATCCCACCAGATATTGCTGATTATAATGCATGGGAAACCTTTATAATAATCTTCCATGATGTTGAGTAACTAAGTTTTGAAATTTTCTTCCAAGCTTAGATAGGACCACGAGCCTAAAATGTTCAATTTTTCAAGGGTGGTGGTGATGATATGCACTGTGTTTAGACAAGAGATAAATAAGTGTGAAGAAATATTATCATATGACTTGCATAAAGGATAGATGGTTGGGTGATTCATAAAATATCATGGATATTTATCATGAAAAAAATCCGTTGTTCTTCCAATACGACCAGAAATCTCTGATTAGAGTGCATGGGAAACCTTTATAATAATATTCCATATGATGTTGTGTAACTAAGTTTTCAAATTTTCTTCCAAGCTTAGATAGGACCAGAAGCCTATCATGTTAAAATTTTCAAGGGTGGTGGTGATGACCTGCACTGTGTTGGGAGAAGAGATAAATAAGTGTGAAGAAATATCATTATATGACTTGCATAAAGGATAGATGTTGGGGTGAGTCATAAACTATCATGGACATTTCTTGTGAACAAAATGTGTTGGTGCTCCAATCACACCTGATTTATTGATTACAATGCATGGGAAGCCTTTATAATAATCTTCCTTGATCTATTGTAACTAAGTTTTGAAATTTTCTTCCAAGCTTAGATAGGACCACGCGCCTATCATGTTCAAATTTTCAGGGGTGGTGGTGATGACCAGCATTGTGTTGGCACAAGAGATAAATAAGTGTGAATAAATATCATCATATGACTTGCATAAAGGATATATGTTGGGGTGATTCATAAAATATCATGGATATTTCTCGTGAAAAAAAACGTGTTGTTGTTCCAATCCCACCAAATATTGCTGATTAGAATGCATGGGAAACTTTTATAATAATCTTCCATGATGTTGTGTAACTAAGTTTTGAAATTATCTTCCATGCTTAGATATGACCACTAGCCTATCATGTTCAAATTTTCAAGGGTGTTGGTGATGAACTACCCTGTGTTGGGACAAGAGATAAATAAGCGTGAAGAAATATCATCATATGACTTGCATAAAGGATAGATGTTGGGGTGACTCGTAAACTATCATGGATATTTCTCGTCAAAAAAATGTGTTGTTGTTCCTATCCCATTAGATATTTTTGATTAGAATGCATGGGAAACCTTTATAATAATCTTCCATCATGTTGTGTAACTAAGTTTTGAAATTTTCTTCCAAGCTTAGATAGGACCACAAGCCTATCATACTCAATTTTGCAAGGGTGGTGGTGATGACTTGCACTGTGTTGGGTCAACTAGAGATAAATAAGTGTGAATAAATAGCATCATATGACTTGCATAAATGATATATGTTGGGGTGATTCGTAAGTTATCATGGATATTCCACTAGAAAGTTCATCATAACAAACCAGATAAAACTATATTTAGAAATGAATGAATAAGAGTTTGTGACAGGAAGTGTTAGTGAGTTTCGGGTGTGCTAAGGAGGGAGTGTTGTCAAGGCATGATAGGAAGTGTTAAGGAATGATAGAGGCTAGGGAAAAATTCTAAGATGTTCCAAGCACTAGGGTGTGCCAATGCATTCCAGCCTCGAGTGTTTGGGAGTGCCAAGGAGAAACAAGGGAGCACTAGTCTCAACTGCATGGAAATGAATGAATAAGAGTGTGTGACAGTGAATATCAACGTGTTCTAGGTGTGCTAAGGAGGGATTTTAGGGATTTAGAACTTCCTTCATAAGACTTATTATTCTCCCTCAATCCTTCAGTCCCCCTCCTCTATCCCTAGAAGATCAAGTCCCTTGCTTAAAAGGAAAGAAAGCACAACTCTTTATTCTATATTAAGGAAATGGTTTCTAGGGTCACTTCCCACCTATTCATTGACCAATTCTCTACAAGTGACTTCCTAAACTACCGAGAGTCCTCCTATCAGTGAAATTTCGTGAAGAGATAGGAGCCCTAGTTGTGGTGACAATGGGCTAAACCTCCATTGTTGCCCTTGTCCTAGCAGTTTCCCTCTTAGGAACCCCTTTTAGGTCCACTACTATTTTGAGTGCTAATAAGTTGTTCACAACTCCATTTGTGAAAAAATATTTGGTATGCCCACTTTTTCCATACTATGACTCCAAGATGAGAAGTCTAGGGCTATGGAGGTTTCCCTTATTCTCATTGAATTAATCCTCTACAATATAGTGAACTAGGGCTAGTTGGTTGGTGCACTTGACTGCTACTTTAGTGCTTCAAAGTCCACACATCCTTGCACCCTATACACATTCCCTTCTACCAATCTTGTTGTCCTTCACAAGTCGAAGAGTTAGGGATCTTCTTTGATAGTCACCTAACAACCCTCCAACTGTACTTGGACTACCATCAATATTCCCAACCACAGTCAATTATTTTTACTGATCTAGGGCCCACAATATTATCTTCATATATGGCTCTTCAAATCTTCCACCTAACAATGGTTTGAGTCCTCTCAAAATCATTTTTCTTGTGTATCAACAATTTGATCTTTGTTGTCCAATATATGAAAAAATATGAACTATTCCTCTTATCATCCTTTTAATAATTTGTAGATGACTCAACTAGGGTCACAAATCAGCTACTAATAGTCCATTGAATAATTTTTTATAGTTGCTTCAGATATTTGTCTAGAACCCTATGGATTTTCCACCAAAATCAACTTCTTTGCATATCAATCCATTCTTCATATGGCACATTTCTTCTGCATGTTGAATCTTCTGCTTAGCTTCCGCCCTCATTTGGATATGCTATCTCCACACATGTTGAATCTACAAACCATCTTCCAGATCTATGGTCTATATTTCAGAAATAAACCTCGATCTAAGGGTCACAACTACTCTTCTTCTATGCAAATTGGTCACAGTCTTAACGGCATACCTTATGAACTAAAAATCCTAAGAAATTTTCCTAACTAGGGAACCATACTTAAAAAATTCTAATTGTTGTAGAAAAAACCCTATCCACCCATAGAAAAAACCACGAATATTTCCTCCACAAGAGACTTTACCTAGTTCATATGGATCCATAGATTATGGGCATTTCTTTGACTGAATATTGACATGAACTTCTGATCTCAATGTTGACCCTCAAACACGGGTTACCTTAGTCAATATTACACCTGTGTCTACTTCTGTTCTGGCTCTAAATTACAGTGCAAATCCTCCTCCATTTATGTTGGTATTCATCACAGACCTTGGGGCCTACTAATCACCATAGGACAAGATCATATGAACCATCGCTTCTATTTCATGTAGAAAATCTAACCAACGGGATTAATTCTAATCTTTTAATGTACTAAAACAAGACACTGAATCCTTCCTACAATTTTTGGAAACAAAACATGGTCGTACAATCACATATAAGTAAAAGAAAGAAATTATCAGTCGCACAACACAAGTTGTATCTGGGGAAAGAAACTTCTCAAAACCCCTCTATCTCTATTGTGTATTAAGTCAAGGAATCATGAAACAATACAATTATTAATCTCTCATGAGATTCTCCAGCACTCTATCAATTTTGTCCTACTAATCTAGGAAACAAAATGTAGACCTATTATGGCAATTCTCAGCAACTTCCTTGACCTGGTCTTCCTCGAGCAATTCCTCGGGGAATTGGCTCCATATTAATTAAATTGGAAAATCAACCTTCCTTGATTGCTTCGAAATCCATCATGGCATCCCAATGACTTTATAATTGCATGGAAATATTGTATAAATACAATTAATAGTTATTTTCCTTCAACACTGTCTCCATTGGGTATTCCTAATTCCTCTTGTAGTTCCCATATACAAATCCACCTCGAGAATTTCGAAATAAGGCAGAAAAAGGACAACACCAAACCACGCTCAGCCTCATAGCTAGCCCTACGAGGATAGTAGAGGGCTCTCTCTGGGTCAATATCAATGGAAATATTCAAAGGGGCTTGAGATGACTAAAATAACAACTGATCTTAGGCTAGATAAACAAATAGGAGGGTTTGATTTTGATTTTTTGGGATTTTGCTGGAAAAAGGGGAAAGACAATTTTCGGGCTTGGGGATGAGGCCAATTTCTTGCAGAGTTCAAGTTGGGGCAAGGTAGGCACTAGATTTGATGTATTAGATCAAATTAATGGATGGAAAAGACTGCTGAGGAGCTGAAGAGGGCAAGAGAGTGCAAGGATCCTCCTCAAACTGACGAAAAACATATAAAACTAAACAAAATTCTAAGGAAGAGCACCATAAAATCAATGAATTCTACCTCAGTTAATCATTTGTTTAATTCAGAAGCAAAGAGAAGGGAAATGACATACATATAAATTTAATGAAACTTGCAATAACATGAGAACAACATCATCAAAAATCAGAAGCCACAAGGATCCCAACAAGTGCTGCAAAACTCTGGTCTTTCCTTTGCCAAAAACTGGAAATGGATATACAATGGAGTGCCAAACTTTTCCCAAGATTCCAACCCTGAAAATGCCTCAGAAAATACAATATATAGACCATACTAACCCCTTCCCATGCCTCTAGGGGTCGAGCTCATATTTCTAGGATCTGTTTCAACCAATTCTAAACATGGAACTAGAATCTAGGTAGCCAAACAACTTGCCTCTATATTCTAGGAAACTGATCCATTCACTTAATTTTCACTTTTTAGTGAATGAATCCCCTAGAACAAGTAAAAACATGCCAAATTTACATCATAGCCACAAAATTACATCAAGATATATCAATAATTACATCCAAAAGTGAAACTAGTCAAACTGGCCGAATTTCTGAGCTGAAAAGTAAAAATTGGGCAAAATTCCTCTATGCATCGCGCCTGAAAACTCAATGTGCCATGCCACTTTGAGCCTATTTTTGGGGCACTTCCTGAAGTCCAAATTGATCTCATGATATCTAGTTGGAAAGCCCTATATTTCTGCCATCTAACCCAGGTGGAAGTTTTCAATTTGGAGCTCATTTCCCCCTCCAAAACTGCAATCTCCCAAGATTGGTTGTTGCTGGTGCAAAAAGTGGCAGAAAGGCCATTTTTGGAGTGTTTTTGACCTTTAAGACTACCCATAACTTCATGAAATCTCTCAGCCATTCTTGAGCATGCATAATTTACGATAAAAAACCCAAAAATATCAAGTTTTCCTCCAGAAGATGTCCCAATCATAAGTGCGCGTCGGGTGGCGCGACGCGTCGGGCGGAAAAACCTGTTTTGCAACCAAAATTTTCAAAATGACAAAATTTTCTCCAAATTTGCTAAAATTTAGAGTGAAGGTATCCCATCATGTCTCATGCTCAGCCAAGGAAGCTTTGGCCAAGATTTGTAGTGGATCATGCCTTTTCCGACGTTTCAGTGCTCGCCTCAACCTCACTTTCAGGATCTTCATCCTGGCTTTGCAAACGTGTGTGCGGGCCCAATAGTGGTTCTTCATATTTCTGATCATGTCTTTGTCTCTATTGGCCTTCGCCAAGAGCTTCTCCAGATGAATGTGGACTCTCGTAAGGCAAGTCTCTCGCTCAAATGGTGTCATGTCACCTGGTCTCTTCTGGGCTAATTCCCGGTCTTCGCAAATTTTCCGCAACTCTACGAGTGTCTGCTGATCCTACAATTGTTTATTCCGTTGCTCCAAGTAATTTATAACCCACTGAGCTCTCTGAAATTTCTCGGTCGGCGTGTCGATCTCAGCTTTCTGCTCCTGGATGATTTCTTTTAGCTTTGAGCTGGGAGAGCTCGAATCAACATCGATCAATATAAAATCAGTATCTTGGCCTCCTGAAGGGCCCTCATCGTGCATAGGCCTCTTGCCTCTATCCTAAACCTGTACATGTGCTGATGTCCAAGGCGAGACCCCTTCCACACCAAGTGGAGATAGTACTTGCGCTGTTGGTAAAGGCAACGAGACCCCTTCCACCCCTGATGGAGATAGCACTCGTCGTGCTGCTGCAAATAAGGCTTTGTGGCCTCTCTGATATGTCACACACACTGGAACACTGATAGGATTTGTCTCAGGAACCTCAAACTGATGCAAAGGCTCACCTGCATCGTGAACAATCTCGAGAGGAGGCTGAGGGGCTGTAAAGAAGTCACGAGAAATGAACTCATCCCATGTGATGCCCTGCAATCCATGCTGATGTACTACAATGATTTTAATGAGCGCATAATGATAAATGTTGTTATGTTGCTTCTCCGAAGTCTTCTTCTGCACAAGGGTAGTCATCCGCTCTATGTTTCGGCACATGAAGTATGGAATATTCATCAGTCGCACCCTCATGAAATGCATCAAAATTTTGATATGGTATGCATAAAGGCATGAGAATCTACCCTCACAGCTGAAGTATCTAATGATGAGTTTCATTAATGGCACATAAGACTCCTTCAGAAACCAGAACGGGAACTGCCTCAAATATCCAGGCCTAATGTAAGGTTCATAATATGCTCTATCCAGCTGATGTCTCTTATTCCACTCCTCACCTATGTTTGGTATCCTGGTTGCCTCAGAAATGGTCTCTGGTGTCAAGGTGAAGTTCACTCCAGCAAGGTTTACATGACCATCACGCAAATGTCTGAATAATAATGAACCAACTCTGATAGTGGCTTGAATGGAATCTCAGTGTCACAATAAAAAACATGAATATTCTTTGAAAACTGTCTATTTTAGTGAAACAGGGCACTGCAATTAAGACAAAGGAAGTGGTGCTCTCTCAGCGTGCCTTGTCACTTTATGAAAATCACTCTGGTGCATTCAACAAGCAGTTGGAGTCCTTCTTGCCTATTACTATGCTCTGTATGATGAATTTTTCTCTGACATGATGTTGAAAACAAGGTGTTTGAAAAGTATGTGTTGATATATGTATGGTGAAAACAAGAGTTTGTTTTTTTCAAGACCAAGTGTGCAACATATGTAATAAGAGGCTGCAAGGAAATATCACAATGAATACAATAGACTTTCAAGTGAATTTGGAGTGGAAGGAAAGTCACTCGCTGCTTGGGGAACTTCGGGATTTGGAGATTTTATAAGTGATATGGGAGTGGGAGATAGTGATGGGAAATGTAGTTTTTAGGGATAGGAGTGCAATGAAAAAGGTATGCTTGGGTTAAGTGAAATCAAGGATGTAGAGGCAGTCCTTGAATGTTTCAGAAATTAGAATTTTATCAATGATATGAAGGGAGGGAAATGATGGAAGATGATAGGGTTTGAGGATTTAAAAACATGATAACAAAGGGTATAAGGAATATGGGACAGTGGGAATAGGAGAAGGACTGTGGTATGATAGTGTGATAGTGAGGAAAGGGAGAATATGGTGGTCAATAGCAATAGTATAGCACCAAACAACTTTCAACACCTCTTTTCAAACCCTATGGAGTAGATTTTAATATGGTTATAGGGTTTACTCTTTCGTCAACCAAACTCCAATGTCTTTGCCTCTAAACCACACCACACATAACTAAAATCACTGAACAGGCTTTGTCAACTTACTTGGAGAAAAATGAGCTGAATCGAATTGAGTTTTTATGGAGCGGAAATGAATTTGGCCTTGGAGGCTCTATGCGCCGCGCACAAGCCCAATGTGCCGCGCTCTCTGGGTGTGTCGTGCCCGTTGGAAAATCCAAAGTGAATCTCGGCTTTATGCGCCGCGCTGTGTGGGTGCGCCGCACCCTATCCCAATGCGCCACGTTCAATTCAATCACACAGTCGGCCCTTTAAACTCAAAGTTTCGTCAACCAAACTTCAACATCGACTTTTCTCTTGGGTTTTCTGAATATCTCTTGATGCAAATGAATTAATAACTTTGAGAAATATCTTGTAAGGAGATGGTTTTAATTTTTGCTTCTCAAAACCCATTTTGTAATGTTATTGACTTTGTCACTTTTTGCATTTAATACAACTTCGGTCTTTTTGTTTCCTCATTGACTTTCTGAGCTTGAATGATAAAATTGGTTGATTTTTGCAGGGATGGTGGCGTTGGACTTCGGCAAAGGAGGAACGGAGTTTGCATTTGAAGTGCTTCATGGCGGAAAAATTTTAAAATACATATTTATTATAAACAATAAATTTGACAAGTTCTTCTTCAAAACAAAGTTTTGAAGAAGAAACATCCTCGAGCATATTTGACGATGAAAATCTTGAAATGAAAACTTATTGAAGACATCCTCATGGCCTGCGGGCATTATTTAACATTTCTGAAAACCAAACCCTAGACATAGAAAGTGAAATGACTCTTTTTTTACCAAAATACCATCTATGACTGTAAATGACATGAACTCCACTTTGATGAATTTTGATAAATTTTGACCAACCCAGCAGGTACAAGCATGAGGGAAAATGAGAGAACAAATCCCTTCCATCAGATAATGGCATGCCCCTAATGGAATGCAAATGAATGAGCGGAATAAGACACCTAAAAATGAAATGCAATAAGAGAAATGATCTCTGACGGAGGGATGTAAAGACCGACTCTAACATTGGCTCCAATGGGGATGGTAGCTCCTTGGATGTGCTAAGAATGGTAGATCTTTGGGAGAGCAGACCAGTGCCTTCGTCCATTGGGCTATGGCATCCATTATTTTGACAAAACAACTCAAGACTGTTGACTGAATTTATTTGACTGAAACTTTGACTCAAACTGACTCAACTTTTAAAACAGAAATGACTGAACCAAACTGACTGAACAGACTCAAACCAAAACTGAAATCCTTCTTCAGAATTATAGCCTTCACTTCGAGCCCCAGACTGAAGAAAAGACTATAGTGCACACTTACAATGAGATTGAAATAAATGATATGTACAATGAAAATATGATCAGCAGAAAACATCTTAGAAATGGTACCGCTTGAGCAGCCGACCATTGACCATCCCTCTGGACAGTCTTCACCATTCATCTCCTTCAAAAGAAAGGCGTTCTGACCTCGATATGCTACAATCTTGAATGGACCTTTCCAGAGATTTTCAAACTTACCGTGTTTGCCTTGTGGGAACTGCTTCAATCCTTTTCGTAAAGTAATCGGTGGCTGTTAGAATCCATCTATGTTGTCTTAAGGAAGGAGGATGGATCTCCCAATGAAATCCAAACCCCACTGCTGAAAAGGGGCGCTTACCTCAATAGGCTTGAGTGGCAATGGCTATAATTTATGTCTTCCTTCGAAAATCTGGCACTCATGGTAGCCTTTGACTATCTTATATACATCAGCAAACAATGTCGGCCAATAGTACCCTGCTCTTAAAATCTTATTGGTAGTTGTTTTCCAAAAATGATGACCCCCGCAGTCTCCTCTGTGGAAATCCTCCATTACCTTCTTCTTCCTCCACCAAAAAATTCAACAAAACACCACCCGGATCTTTCCAATAAAGTGCAGAATTCAAAATAAAAATTTTGCAGCCTTCAGTTTCAAAGTTCTACCTTTGTTTCTAGTCATGCCGGGTGGTGATGACAAATTTTGAAGAACATACACGATACCTGAATACCATGGGGAAGCAACAAACATTTCCGATACCTGAAGTGGCGAATTCTCCTCATCCTCATCAGACATAGCAGCAATCATATTTATGTCTAATGTGTGCAAATTTGATTCAGCCATAAGTTTCACCAGCCCCTGTCCTTTGATAAGTTTTGTGGGCCTTATTTCCACATCATATTCCAGCAAAGCTGCGATCCACTTGCCACGTATTCCTTCCGGATCAGTCTATACTAAAACATCTTTCACGGCAGTGTTAGGAACATAAGCCAAAATATGGGAATGAAAAATGTATACCCGAAAATCTTTCAATGCTTTTACGAGTGCCAGAGCTTGTTTCTCAATGATGTTGTACTTCAAGGCTGTGTCTCTAATAGTTCGAATGAAAAACTCTATGGGCTTCTCATGTCCATCTCTTTTCTGCATTAACACAGCTACCATGGTATGCTCTGAAGCAAAGGAAAACAAAATAAAATCTTGGGTGTAATCCGAGTTGATTAACACCGGAGCTGAAGATAGTGCCAACTTCAATAAATTAAAGGACTTTACCGACTCTTCAGTCCACTTCACTTGGTTGTCCTTTTTCAGCATATTTTTTATTTCTCTTAAATGTTCAGCAAGGTTAGGGACAAAAAGGCATAAAAATTTCATCTTACCATTAAAAGACTGAATCTCCTTCTTGTTCCTCGGAGGGTCAATTTGTTGAATTGCTTCAACACGTGCTGGATCAATACAAATGCCATCTTTTGAAATAATGTGACCAAGTAATTTGCCTTCATCCATGGCAAACAAGCTTTTTTTAGGATTAAGTGAGACACCATATTTTCTACACTTTTGAAAAACAACTTTCAAGTGATACATATGCTCTTCATCTAAATTGGAAAAGACTGTCAAATCATCAAGGCATATAACAAGGAAAACATCTTTCTCATTCGCAAAAGCCATGTCCATCGCCCGCTGGAAAGTCGCACCAGCATTCTTCAAACCGAATGGCATCTTGGCATAGTGCAATGTCCCCCACGGAGTGGTGAACGTTGTTTTGTCACGGTCGTCCTCATGGACCAAAATTTGGTTATATCCAAAATAACTGTCGAGTAGTGACATGCGAGATGCTCCAACTACTCGCTGCAATATATGATCCATCTTAGGCAATGGATAATTGTCCTTCAATGACACCTTGTTTAGATTTCGGAAATCAATACACAATCGAATCTCACCTGTCTTTTTCCGCACTGGCACTAAATTGGAAATCCAATCAGAAAATCTGATGGGAACAATGATTCCTGCTTTATACAACCTATTTACTTCCTTTTCAATCAATGGCAGCAACTTCGGATTGATTCTTCTTAGCTTTTTTCTGAAAGGCTTCTGATTAGGCTTGATTGGGATAGTATGCTAAATTATATTGGTGTCATACGTCTTTAAATCTGAGTAATCCCAAGTGAAAGCATCAGCAAATGAAGACAACAAACTCACATATTTTTCTTTTACCTCCGGTGGCAATGATTTGGATAACTTTACCATCTTGGGGTCTTCAGCTGTCCCAATATTTACATCTTCAACTCCTTTTTCAGTCGGCCGTAAGGTTGGTTTCTTGGCCACATCATCCTGATCGAAGAGCTCTTCTAAAGGTATCAAACCTTTAGGAATAACGTTATCTTTTAGCTGCAACACTTCCATTTTATTGACTTGACCATCATCACCATCATCATATTATACATCGATTGAGGTATCTTTGAACTTCCCTTTATGTTGCAGAAAATCATTAATCTCATCATCATCTTGGAAAACTTGCCAACATATTTGATTATCCGGGATGGTAGGACGGTGCTTTACATGGATTTCGAACTTATTACTTGAATTCATTGGGATCTTCAAGTTACTTGCTACCTTAGCAAGTGCATCTGCAATTCCATTTTGAATGCGAGGAATACAAGTCAAGGTATAATCTGAAAACTGCTTCAAAATATCCAGAATAGCATTACGGTAAGCTCGCATCCGGGGATGCTTCGTTTGATATTCACCCTTTACTTGCTTAATCACCAATTCAGAGTCGCCATAGACTGCAATTCTCTTAGCATTCAACTTTCTAAGAATCTTTAGGCCAGCAATCAGAGCTTCATACTCAGCCTCATTGTTTGAACAATCAAATGCTAATTTGTAAGAACATACCCATACATTGCTCGGTACCTTATTTGGAGCGGAAAAAGGACTGCGTACCCAAATACCAATTCTAGCACCATCATTTCCCACTGCACCATCGAAATCCATGGTCCATAGACCCTCTTCATCATCCTCTAAGTGCTGAAATTGTGCTAGCTCTGTTTTTTCTGCTTGGTGTCCACTATCTTTAGTTGATTGCTCAACCGTGCTTTCCAGTTGTTGCCTTTCCTTCTGCAAAAATTCTCTGAAATTCTCAGTAATATCTGGAATATCTTCTGCTTGAACTAACTGAGTATCTACATCATTGAAACTATCGGCAAACAAAACAAAAGACTCTAAATCTGTATGTACATAATTAATCGGATGATTGGCCGGTTTCTCCTTAGTTGTAATCATATACTTCATTTTTTGTTCCCGGTACAACTTTCTCATTTGGCCAAACACGGGAATCGTCGCATAGGAGAAATCTAATTGTAATGTCCCTTTCAATTTTTCTCCCCAAGATCTGGAAAGCAACATACCAAACCTGGGAGGAATGTCTGCCACAACAACGTCCATCAAAACATTCTTTGTAGGAATCTGATCCAAACTTACAACCAAGTCTTTAATGAGCCCAATACATCTCACTCTGCTAGAATCAAATGAATAAAGATCATGGTACTTCCTGGTAATGTCTAAACCCAACTTCTCCATGATTTATTTCGGCATAAGATTATGGGAAGCACCGGAATCGAACATGGCATTATGCAATACAAACTCATGCAATCGAAGACTGATATAAAAAGGAGGCACTTCGTTGTCCGGAGACTCACCATCTAAAGTTGGTCCAAATATCAGTTCCAGTTGATCATCTTCAATATTCACCATATCAGACATGGGATCGAAATTCAAAATTTTGGAAACTTGACCTTTATAACTGTTGTTCCTCATTAGTTCAGTCAAGGGAATGGATACCTTTAATTTAGAAATCTCATTCTCCAAACTAAAGGCTGAAGTCTTTTCGATCTCTTTGGCTGGAACACCTTTCTTTTCAGCCTTCTCCCTCGATGTAATTGGCTGATTTTATTTTTCTACTGATGATGACTTGGTGGCAGCGGAATCAACTATCTCTTTTTCTTTCTTTTGTGCAATAGGTGAATCGTTTTTAAGTGCTAAAACTTCCTTTCTCTTTTGGATTGGATTGACAGGCACATCTCTGTTTCTGAGAGAATATTGCTTCTGCTGGGCTGACAATGCATTCATATAACCTCTCTGATACTCATTTGACTCTTCCTCAAGAGCTGCATCATTAGCCAAGATAAAATCCTCATCTCTTTGTACCGCTGAACTTTCTGCATATTCCTCAAATTCAGTGATATAAATGGGAAAATCATCAGGAGTAAAGAAGTGATTTTCCTCCCCTACTACATCATCTTCATCATCTGAATCCTGACCAAAAAAATTCTGCTGAAGAGGTGTCTTTACTTGCTGCTGGACTGGTGGTTCTTGTGCTTGCTGTTCTCGTTGTTTAATCCTGAATTGGGGCTGCTGCTGACCACGGAAGTTGGGATTTCGAATCTGCGGTTCGGGCTTATCAAGTGTGAGCTTTTCAATCATTCTTTCCACCTTGCGAAGTAGCTGATCTGATGTAGATGTAGAAGCTTCTTCCTTTATCACAACTTTCTTCTCTGCTTTCAATCTATCTCTCTTGTCATTCAAATTTGCCTCAACACTCACGGAAATCTTCTGCATGTCCTCTAAAGTGGGCGGATCTCTATCTCGTAATGAATAAGCCATCTGCGGATCAAAACCATTCGGGAACATAAGCAAAGCTGATTTCTTAGAAGGCCTCAAATCATCAGGAATTGCATTATAAACCGCATTAAATCTGATAATATAATCTTGGACGGACTCACGAGGATTGTGCTTGATCTTGGTATATTCAGAAGTGATTTGAAGCGGATCTTTCTTCATTTCCCACCGATCTAGAAACTGTCTCTGAAGCTCTTCTAATGTATTAATACTTCTGGGCTGCAAAGCTCTGAACCACTTGCGTACCTCACCTCCAAAAGTTTGCACAAACAATCTCATGGAGACATTATCTTCATCAATTTCATGAAGGTCAAAAAATTCTGTCATTCTATCAATATGTTGCTGAGCGGGCACACTTTGAGGAGTACCATCAAACAAAGGAATTGTACTCTGATAATCAGCGGGCACGGGGTCCAAGTTCTAGGGCGAGACAAGAGGTGTGAATCTAGTAGCCATTGCTCTTGGTGGATTTATAATCTGTCTTGGAGAAACGGGTGGAGAAGGAGCAGTAGATGTACGAGGTGTATGTGGTGGAGATGGAGGAGGAACTACTGCAGATTTCTAATCAGAAATAGATGGTTGCACGGGAATGGTAGGAATGAAGGAAGGTTCAGCGTGAACTTGTGAATCGGAAGTAACTGCTGATGGACCAAGAGTTTCAGAAGCAGATTCGATAAACTCAGGAATATTTGTTGCCACAATAGAGTTTTTGATGTTCAAGATGTAACTATCAATAGATCTATTAGCTTGTTCAACCTCAAGATACTTGATAAACTCGGGATTTATGACGGTAGAACCAGTAGCACTTTCAGATTTAGTTTCAAACAACAACAACTCGAATTGATCATCAAACTCAATATCTTCAAGGAACTCAAATACAGTCGAGCATGAATGAGATTTCAACAAAGGGATCACGGGACTTTCTTGACGGAGGATTCTTGAAATCAGATTGGGATTCTCATACACTGGAGGCGGATCAAGATCGGGATTTGATCTAGTATGTCTTCTGGAAGCCAGTGTGTTGATCTGTTCAAAAATCAAAGGACAAAACCAATCTATTCAGCCTATCAAATTCTAGACTCAATCACCCAAAAGTCCAGAATGATGTAATATACTGGGGTAATTCACAAGTCAAATGTCACGTTCAAAAGCTAAACTGGAGATTGACTGAAGCAGCATTTATCTACTTCCGCTAATGCAAAGCAAAAGCATTTCGAAAGCTACCTGGCGTAACTTCAGGCTCCATCTGTAACTTATGAAACAAATAACACCATCAAGCAAACCATTTTCTTTCCCTAGTATGGTCACCACTATGTTAGTTCCCAAATCCACCTCAGGCTGAAATAAGGCAAAAAAAGGACAACACCAAACCATGCTCAACCTCGTAGCTAGCCCTACGAGGACAGGAGAGGGCTCTCTCCGGGTCAATATTAATGAAAATATTCAAAGGGGCTTGAGATGACTAAAACAAAAACTGATCTTAGGCTATATAAACAAATAGGAGGGTTTGATTTTGATTTTTAGGGGTTTTTTTTGGAAAAAGGGAAAAACAATTTTGGGCTTGGGGATGAGGCCAAATTCTTGCAGAGTTCAAGTTGGGGCAGGGTAGGCAATGACTTTGATGTCTTATATTCAATGAATGGATAGAAAAGATTGCTGAGAAGCTGAAGAGGGCAAGAAAGTGAAAGGATCCTCTTCAAACGGAGGAAAACATATAAAACTAAACAAAAGTTTAAGGCAGAGCATTAGCAAACTAATGAATTCTACCTTAGTTACTCATTTTTCTAATTCAGAAGCAAAGAGAAGGGAAATGGAATACATATAAAATTAATGAAACTTACAATAACATGGAGAAAAACATCATCAAAACTCAAAAGCCACAAGGATCCCAACAAGTGCTGCAAAACTCTGGTCTTTCCTTTGCCAAAAATCTGAAATGAATATACAATGTGGTGCCAAACTTTTCCCAAGTATCCAACCCTGAAAATGTCTCAGAAAATACAATATATAGACCATCCTAACCCCTTCCCATGCCTCTAGGGGTCGAGCTCATCCTTCTAGGGGCTGTTTCAACCAATTCTAAACATGGAGCTAAAATCTAGGCAGCCAAACAACTTGCCTCTATATGCTAGGAAACTGATCCATTCACTTAATTTTCACTTTTTAGTGAATGAATCCTCTAGAACAAGTAAAAACATGCCAAATTTACATCATAGCTACAAAATTACATCAAGATAGATCAATAATTACATCCAAAAGTGAAACTAGTCAAACTGGCCGAATTTCTGAGCTGAAAAGTGAAAATTGGGCAAAATTCCTCTATGTGCCGCACCAGAAAACTCAATGCGTCGCGCCACTTTGAGCCTATTTTTGGGGCACTTCCTGAAGTCAAAATTGAGCTCATGATAGCTCGTTGGAAAGCCATGGATGTCTGCTATCCAACCCAAGTGAAAATTTTCAATTTTGATGTCATTTACCCCTCCAAAACTGCAATCTCCAAAGCTGGTTCCTGCTGGTGCAAAAAGTGGCAGAAAGACCATTTTTGGAGTGTTTTTGACCCTTAAGACCACCCAGAACTTCATGAAATCTCTCAGCCATTCCTGAGCATGCATAATTTACCATAACAAACCCAAAAATATCAAGTTTTCCTCCAGAAGATGTCCCAATCATAAGCGCGCGTCGGGCGGAAAAACCTGTTTTGCAACCAAAATTTTCAAAAATGACAAAATCTTCTCCAAATTTGCTGAAATTTGGAGTGAAGGTCTCCCATCATGTCTCATGCTCAGCCAAGGAAGCTTCGGCCAAGATTCGGAGTGGATCAGGCCTTTTCCGACGTTTCAGTGCTTTTCTCAGCCTCGCCTTCAGGATCTTCATTTTCGCTCTGCAAACGTGTGTGCGGGCCCAATAGTGGTTTTTCATATGTCTGAGCATGTATTTGTCCCTATTGGCCTTTGCCAAGAGTTTCTCCAGATGAATTTTGACGCTCGTAAGGCAAGTCTCTCGCTCAAATGGTGTCATGTCACCTGGTCTCTTTCGGGCCAATTCACGGTCTTCACGGATTTGCCGCAACTCTATGAGTGTCTGCTGATCCTCCAGTTGTTTATTCCGCTGCTCCAAATAATTTATAACCCACTGAGCTCTCTGCAATTTCTCGGTCAGCGTGTCGATCTCAGCTTTCTGCTCCTGGATGATTTCTTTCAGCTTTGAGCTGGGAGAGCTCGAATCAACATCGATGAGTATAAAGTCAGTGTCTTGGCCTCCTGAAGGGCCCTCATCGTGCATAGGCCTCTTGCCTCTGTCCTGAACCTGTACCTGTGCTGATGTCGAAGGCGAGACCCCTTCCACGCCATGTGGAGATAGTACTCGCGCTGCTGATGAAGATAACGAGACCCCTTCCACCCCTGGTGGAGATAGTACTCGTTGTGCTGCTGCAAATAAGGCTCTGTGGCCTCTCTGATATGTCACACACACTGGAGCACTGATAGGCTCAGTCTCAGGAACCTCAAACTGATGTGAAGGCTCTACCTCATCATGAACAATCTCGGGAGGAGGCTGGGGGGCTGCAAAGAAGTCACGGGAAATTAACTCATCCCATGTGATGCCCTGCAATCCAAGCTGATGTACTACAATGATTTTAATGAGCGCATAATGATAAATGTTGTTATGTTGCTGCTCCGGAGTCTTCTTCTGCACAAGGGTAGTCATCCGCTCTATGTTTCGGCACATGAAGTATGGAATATTCATCAGTCGCACCCTCGTGAAATGCATCAAAATTCTGATATGGTATGCATAAAGGCGTGAGAATCTACCCTCACAGCTGAATTATCTAATGATGTGTTTCATTAATGGCGCATAGGACTCCTTCAGAAATTGGAACAGGAATACTCTGCTTAACTGCCTCAAATATCCAGGCCTGATGTAAGGTTCATAATATGCTCTATCCAGCTGTTGTCTCTTATTCCACTCCTCACCTATGTTTGGTATCCCGGTTGCCTCAGAAATGGTCTATGGTTTCAAGGTGAAGTTCACTCTAGCAAGGTTTACATGATCATCACGCAAATGTAGGACAAATAAGCGAACCAACTCCTAATGGTGTTGAATCTGAGATATCAGTTCACAATACCGAAAACATGAATGTTGCTGAAAGCATGTCAGTGCAAGCGGGCAGGCCTACAATTGAGCCAAAGAAGTGGGATCCTCTCTGACGTGCCTGCCACTTTTATGAGACCTCATCGGTACATTTAGCTCTGCGGTTGAATCACTGTCCTGCTCATATCCCTGCTCATATGATGAATTTGTCTGTGACATGATGCTGAAAACAAGGTGTTTGACAAGTATGTGCTGATATATGTATGGTGAAAACAAGAGTTTGTTTTTTCCAAGACCAAGTGTGTAACATATGTAATAAGAGGCTGCAAGGAAATATCACAATGAATACAATAGACTGTCAAGTGAATTTGGAGTGGAAGGACAATCACTCACTACTTGGGGAACTTCAGGATTTGGAGATTTTATATGTGATATGGGAGTGGGAGATAGTGATGGGAAATGTAGTTTTTAGGGATAGGAGTGCAATGAAAAAGGTATGCTTGGGTTAAGTGAAATCAAGGATGTAGAGACAGTCCTTGAATGTTTCGGAAATTAGAATTTTATCAATGATATGAAGGGAGGGAAATGATGGCAGATGATAGGGTTTGAGGATTTAAAAACATGAGAACAGAGGGTATAAGGAATATGGGACAGTGGGAATAGGAGAAGGACTGTGGTATGATAGTTTGACAGTGAGGAAAGGGAGAATATGGTGGTCAATAGCAATAGTATAGCACCAAACAACTTTCAACACCTCTTTTCAAACCCTATGGAGCATATTTTAATATGGGTATAGGGTTTACTCTTTCGTCAACCAAACTCCAATGTCCTCGCCTCTAAACCACACCACACATAACTAAAATCACTGAACAGGCTTTGTCAACTTACTTGGAGAAAAATGAGCTGAATCGAATTGAGTTTTTATGGAGCGGAAATGAATTTAGCCTTGGAGGCTCTGTGCGCCGCACACAAGCCCAATGCGTCGCGCTCTGTGGGTGTGTCGCGCTCGTTGGAAAATCCAAAGTGAATCTCGGCTCTATGCGCCGCACTGTGTGGGTGTGTCGCGCCCTATCCCAATGCGCCGCGCTCAATTCAATCACACAGTCGGCCCTTTAAACTCAAATTTTCGTCAACCAAACTTCAACATCGACTTTTCTCTTTGATTTTTTGAATATCTCTTGATGAAAATGAATTAATAACTTTGAGAAATATCTTGTAAAGAGATGGTTTTAATTTTTTCTTCTCAAAACCCATTTTGTAATGTTATTGACTTTGGCACTTTTTGCATTTAATACAACTTCTGTCTTTTTGTTTCCTCATTGACTTTCTGAGCTTGAATGATGAAATTGGTTGATTTTTGTAGGGATGGTGGCGTTGGACTTCAGCAAAGGAGGATCAGAGTTTTCATTTGAAGTACTTCATGGCGAAAAACTTTTAAAATACATATTTATTATAAACAATAAATTTGACAATTTATTCTTCAAAACAGAGTTTTGAAGAAGAAACATCCTTGAGCATAGTTGATGATGAAATTCTTGAAATGAAAACTTATTGAAGACATCCTCACAGCCTACGGGCATTATTTAACATTTCTGAAAACCAAACCCTAGACCTAGAAAGTGAAATGACTCTTTTTTGACCAAAATACCATCTATGACTGTAAATGACATGAACTCCACTTTGATGAATTTTGATAAATTTTGACCAACCTAGCAGGTACAAGCATGAGGGAAAATGAGAGAACAAAGCCCTTCCGTCAGATAATGGCATGCCCCTAACGGAATGCAAATGAATGAGCGGAATGAGACACCTAAAAATGAAATGCAATAAGAGAAATGATCTATGATGGAGGGATGTAAAGACCAACTCTAACACCTCGGAACTAAAATGCATGCAACTATTAGTAGCGAATTATCAGTTATCTAATTGATCACTCATTGTGAACTAAACCTAATTTAATTCAGTGGACCTATCACTAGCTCATCAATCAAGTTGAACCAGTTAAACTGATTTTAACTCAATCAATTGAGTTAACTACTTCACACCTAGACCCCACTAATGCATCAACTGCAACTGGACCCCCAAAATATTAGAATCCCTCTACATGCCTCATCTTACATCCTCATGATCTAAACATATGGAGGAACGCAATAAAATACATAAATAAACATAAACACAGATATGCAGTAGGAATAACACTTCATTTCATTAATATCAAACACTGAAAAATGCTCACAGACATAATGGAAAACAAACTAGCTCGGGCAATGGTAGCTTATATTTGGGAAGAGAGGTGGTGGCTACATGCCTCTAAATTGTGTTACAATAAGGCTCAAGGGCCTTTTTATTATTGAAAAATAAGAGAAAACCCTAACCCGAAGAGATGTAACACCAAGCGTTTCTGGGCCTCGTTGGGGGTAGTTGGGCAGCCAACTTCATGGGGTCGTAACTTGGTCATATGATCTCACTTTGACACACATGATACCTCGTTATAAATATCTCTCTGAAAACATATCTGGAAGTTTAGGCCTCGAAAAACTGACAAAAATAGTAAATTGTGCTATAATTAAAGAAACTAAAAAATGAAGAGAGACAATGGAGAGGGCCCAAGTGGAATAGGGAGGTGGCCACCAATATCCACCTTGATCACTGCAACTCAAATTTCTTGAGCTAACTTAGTCATCATGACTTAGTTAACTAGCCCAAGTTGTTATGAGATGAACTTACAATTTATTGTCCAATTTATTTAATGGAAAAATAAATTAGACGCCTCACATTCCTCACTCCTGGTACATCAAAATTCCTCACCAGTGTGGGTGCATTTTTTTTTCTCCTTTCTAGTTTCCAATTTCACTATTTCTTGTTCCAAATTTCAACACTCCCTCTGAACAAGAAAGGAATTCAATCTATCTCAATCCAATACCTTTGGAATTCTGCATGCAACACTTCTCTAGTGTTCTTTGCACCTGCAAATCCTGAAACTGAATAGCCTCTAAACAACTAAATCAGTATAATACATTTGTCATCAAAGTCTTATGACTACTGCTAGCTACTACACCTGTCTATTGAAATCTCTGCGTTACTTTTGACATCTGCATCTGTGCCATTTTCATTATCTGCGCTCCAGTATATGACATTTGTCACTCTCATTTATGTCTTCTTGACATCTGACTGCATCCATATAAATGATCCTTCCTGCTACTTTTGTACTATGGACTCCTCGTATCTAGGTTCAATCCATGAGACACATTGTCTTAATGGAACCTGCCCAATTTTATTATCTTCGTATTATGTCTACACATCACCCCACCTTTCTTTTGGAGGTATAGTTGCATGTGCTCCGTGACCCATCTAGCTCGAAATTTACCCCTCATGGAGGTCTCTGCTTGAGTGGACGCTTCCACTTGGTCTCCTCTCTACTTCTCCAATTTAGGTTGCTCCACAACCTTCTAAGGCTGCATGTTGAGAGGTAATTTGTACTCCCTCTCAATAGCCAAGTCTCTAACCTCTTCTTTTCTCCTAAAATCTTTAGATTCATCTAGTACCTCAAGTGCATATAGGTTTTTGACTCATGCACATTTTAATTTTCTTGCCGTTACAAAAGTTTCTAAAAAATATGTGATTCTAAATCGATGATATCTCCCTCATCTGAGCTCCGAAATGATTTTCCATTTGGGAGGTTTTTCGCAAGGAATCCAAATATATTATTTTTTTTTTGAAAATTTAACATCAAAATCTTTAGATATTCTCTGCAAACTCGCCGCCCAAAAAAATCCTTCTTTGATACTATGTAGAAAATATAACCAACGAGATGCAATCTGACCTTGTAATGTACTAAAACACGATACTAAATCCTTCCTACAATTTTCGAAAATAAAACACAATCGCATAATCACATATAAGTAAGAGAAATAAATTATCAATTGCATAACACAAGATGTATCTGGGGAAATCAACTGCTCAAAAACGCTCTATCTCTATTGTGTATTAAGTCAAGGAATCACAAAACAATACAATTCTTAATCTCTCATGAGATTCTCCAACACTCTACCAATTGTCTCCCGCTGATCTAGGAAAACTCGGTCTAGTACTTAGCCAATTCTCAGCATTCCTTTAGCCTGACTTGCCAATGCAATTCCTAGGGAATTGTCTCCCTATTAATTAGGAAAATCAGACTTCCTTGATTGCTCAATCCATCGTGGCATCCCAATGAATTTATAATTGCACATGGGAAATTTTGTATAAATTAAACTGATATTTATGTTCCCTTTAACCTCTGTCTCAACTGGGTATTCCTCGGAATTGAAATGCATGCAACTATTAATAGTGGATTATCAGTTTTATGATTGATCACTCATTGTGAATTAGATCTAATTTAATTCACTAGTTGACCTCTCACTAACTCATCACTTAGTTAGAACTATTTAAACTGATTTTAAATCATTTAATTGAGTTAACTAATTCACACATTCACTCAACTAATGCATCAACTAAAACAGGACCCAAAAAATATTAGATTAGTCCCTCTACATGCCTCATCTTAGACCCTCAACTCGAATTTCTTGAGCTAACTCAGTCATCATGACTTAGTTAACTGACACAAGTTGTTATGAGATGAAATTACAATTTATTGTCCAATTTATTTAAGGGAAAATAAATTAGATGCCCCACATTCCTCACTCCTAGTGCACCAAAATTCCTCACCAATGTGGGTGCATTTCTTTTTTGTCCAATTTCAATGTTTATTGTTGCAAATTCCAACATTTCATATTTTGATGTGGCCTTCACATAAAAGATACCATTGAAATCACATGCTCAAATTCTCATGAGAAACATCTCTTAAGCTCGATCTTCCATAAGAGAACCAACAATATGCCATCCTACTTCCTAGCTCGAACTGACCATTAAGGTATGAAAAATTCTTGTGAACCCTCGCATGATGATCTTGCTCTTGGAGGATGATCATGGCCTCCCTTTAGCAGCCCTTACCTGGCCCTCTTACTTGACCTACTTTAGGACTACATCTCTTTTTGCCACCTTGATCAAATGAGATCCTTCTCACTTGTTGTTATTTCCTTCATCCTAAGGCCTCCTTAAATATTTTTTCCTAGACCTGTTAGGAACCTTATAGAACTTACAGGTTTTATTCACTTAGACCTTAGGAAATATTAATTTTCCTTTTTAATTTTCTTTTATATTTTAAACCCTATCTTGGGTCCAAAATCCATTTTCTTAGCTTCTTTACTGACATAGCCTTTTGTGACTAAACTCACACAAAACCATATCACTGGGCTTGTGGATTACCTCCCAAGATACACAATTCAAAAACATAGTCAAGTTGTAGTAACTATAACTTGGTCAAGATCATGTAGTCAAGCGACAGCTTGGTTGGGTACCCAAGTTGAAAATTAAGTAAGGGTAGTTGTGAGGGCATGATAGCTAGGGAGGGTGACAGCATGCATATTAGGAAATAAAAGGCATGCTAACACATGTCAGACAATGTCAATGCATGTTGAAGAGTGTTAGGGAGCGTCGGGGAATATCAAGGGATAACTAGCTCAAAATGCATGGAAAGGAAGGAATAAGAGTGTGTGTGAGGGAGTGTCAGTGAATTCAAGTGTGCTAAGGACAAAGTGTGTTAGGAGAAGTTTGGAATAGGATTTACAGGAGGCAAGCCTATGGTTTTTATATGGGGCTCGACAAAGAAGTTTTAGACAAAGGGAGATCACTTTGTGCTAGGCTCAACATTTTTTTTCCTTTAGCTATTTTTTTATATGAGATGTGGCACACTTTGGATACATGCTCATGTTTCAAAATATTCTAGATAATTTCATATTGTACACTTTTGTGTATAATTTTTCGGGCACTCGATTTGTGTCAGCTTATATCTTGTGTGCCTTGTGCATATTGTGGTTCTTGAAAACTCTCAGTTAATGTTCTACTGTTTATATAAAATTAACATACATGTGAAATATTTCCTATGTAAGTTATGTTTATTAGTTGTTTTATGGCCATGGTTAGATCATGTGATCCTTGTCTTGGTAACTAGTTAAGTGGGACAAGCTGAGCTTGGACATGAGTGGCAGAAGATGAGTTATAGGCAGTTCTTAGGTGAAAAAGTCACAATCTACTTGTAGTAGGTGCAATTGGTGAAGTTGTTTCAGTTGAAGAAAGTCAACATTGTCACATGAACTGCAATAGCGAAGCAATTGATTGGGTTTTCAAGTCGTGAAAAAATGTAAAGGCTGGTTGTGAGGACATGAGTGCCAAGGTATGCTAGGGAATGCTAAGATGTGTCAGATAGTGCGAAGGCATGTCAAACATGCTAATATGTGCCAAGTGATAAGGTATGCCAATATGTACAAGGGTGTTTCAATGCGTGCCAGGGACTATCAAGGAAACAAAAGGGAAAAACAAGTTAAAATACAAGGAAATGAAAACATAAGAGGGTTAATAATTCATCAATTTACCTTTTCCAAGAGGGGCATGCTAGGCACACCAACACTAGGTACCAATAGGTTCCAAGTGAAAAGTATTAGTGCATTCTAAGTGCCAAGTATTCCTAATTTGTTGCTTCTCATCTACTTTCCAATAGTTGATATCAAATAAATTTAATATTAAACCATGCCAAATCATACCAAGGCATGTCAATTTATTCCATACATGCTAAGACTTTCTAAATGCCAACACGTTCCAAGTGCCAATATGTGTCACAGAGTGTTATGCATGCTATGAAGTGGAAGGGCATGTTGAAGAGTGCTAAGGTGTTCTAGAGAGTGTTAATGCATGTTGAGGAGTGTTAAGGCGTAATAGGACAAAACATTAAGGGAGCACTAGGTCAAAATTCATGGAATTTAATGAATATGAGGAACCTGTGCCAGGGACTAGTGTTAATGAGTGCTGGTTGTGATGCCAAGGAGGGAGTGATAAGGTATGCTAAGGATTGGTAAGGCATGCTAGAGAATATCAAGGCATGCCCAGAAGTCTCAAATTGTGCTTATGAGTTCCAAGGTGTGCTAATTATATGTGCCAAATAGAGCCAAGATATGCCAATACATGCCAGGTGCTAAGGATGTGCAGGGTTCTAGGGTATGTCAATATGTGTCAAGAAGTTCAAGGAAACAAAAGGAAGAACCAAAAAAGGGTTAATAAGTCGGGAATTTTCAAAAGGGGCATGCTAGCCACACTAATAATAGGTCCCAATACATGCCAAGTGGCATTGTGTGCCAAGTTCTAATGTATGTCAATGCATTCAACCAAGGTGTTCGAGGGCATGCTAGGGACTACATGCATGCCAACAGATGATGCACATGCCACCATGTGATTGGGCGTCATTTTCATGACAAGATGTTCCAAGACATGTGAAGTGCTAAGAAATTTTATTGTGTGCCAAAGCATTAATTTAAGGTGTGCCCGGATTGTTGAAGTGTTTTACGTCTTTCTCATTAATAAAATTGACAGAGATTGGTTTGTATTAAATAATATATTTCCTACGCACACTAGTGGGACTTTATCTAAAGGGAATTTTCAAGATAATAAAATTAATAGATATGAATCATGTGATGACTCATAGGAAGACTCTATTCGACTAGTCATTACTTGAGGGAAATGATATACACTAATTACTTCTTAAAAAATTGACTAACTCTAACCACTATGGCCTTGTACATATTATAAAAAAGACTCCACAATAATTATATTAAATCATTATCTTTTGACAAAAATATATTAACAAGCACATAACATCATAACAAACTCATTGGAATGATCAATGATGATGGAAATTTTTTCACCGTCACCAAAAGTAACAAAAAGAGCATCGGTGAGGGTCATTAAAAGTTCATCACTAGAAGTGTCACCAAAGAGATAATTAGTGATGGGCCTTTAACGACCCTCACCAAAAGTGTCATTGAAAATGGATTTGGTGACGAACCTTAAAGGACCATCACTATATACACTTACAATGATGTTTTTTTAAGGACCATCACCATATGTGATATTGGTGACAGACCTTAAAGGTCCGTCACAAAGATGACCCTCACCAATGTCCTTTTTTCTTGTAGTGAATGGAGGAAATCAAATAGAGGTTGGTATGGATGATGACTTAAGGGATATGAGTGCCATGGGGACAATGTTGTTAGATGCATTCCAAAATGATGATCAGCTAGGGGATGATGCTCATATTGCTGACACCTTTTTCGAAAGCCTTAAATTTGCTTCCACCACCCCTCTCTTTGAACCTAGCAGTCAGTCAAATTATACCCAGTTGGGGACAACGATGTTATTGTACAACTTGAAAGCAAAGTTTGGCTTGTCGAATGCATGTTTCTCGAAAATTTTGAGGTAAGTTACCATAAAGTCCTCCCTTATATAAATTTGAGAAATATAATTAGTACACAATGAACATTGGAAATGGTAAATTTTATGAACGTTAATAATTCTATCGGTGTTAATGTACATTTATTAATATATTTTTCCATGATCACCAACTACAGGTTATTCAAAGATAAGGTTCTTCTGAGTGATAATGTCTTTCCCGGTAGCTATGAAGAGGCAAAGCAATTGTTGAAAATGTTGGGTGTTGAGTACATATCATATCATGCATGTCCAAATGATTTTATTCTATATAGAGGAGAATATGCAGACAAAGAGATATGTTCGAAATGTGGGCATGAAAGGTATGATAAATCAAAAAATCAGGGTAAATCACATACTAGTCCTCATTTTAAGATATTGAGGCACATGTCTATACTCCCAAGGATCCAAAGGCTCATTCGTTGCAAATAATTAGCTATGTTGCAGGGATTGAATACCTCACACAAAAGTGAGTTGAGATTTATGTGAATCCCAACTGATTCAATAGCCATGAAGCATATAGAGGATACATGGCCCGAAAAATTCAAGGATGAAGTACGAAGTCACAACTCCACATAGCCATTGATGGTGTTGTCATATTGCTAAATTAGCATGTAGGTAATTGGAATATTAAAATATAATTTTTCTTTCTTGTTTGAAGAATAAGTGGGTAGGGAGACCCATAAATCTCTTTATTAGGAATAAAACCACTTCTCACGTGAAAGTGGATCATCTTTTCACCTTAATAAAGCACCCTAAGGTGTGAACAGGGGCTAGAGCATGTGGAATGGGTCAACTTTGACCAAATCAACAACATTGTCATGGAGGAGTGACATTCAATGAGGGACAACGCAGTTTTAGATGGAGACACATTGCATGGAAGTAGTGTCATTAATGGATGGGGATTAGGGTTTGGAAGCTCATTTCTTATAAAAGGAAGAGGATGGAAGCCATATTCATGATGTATTGGTATTTAATATTTCTGAATATATGGTATGTTTAGACATATAGCTTCATTTGGTTGTTTAGCTAATATTGTAGTGATGTTTAGCACACGGTGTTCCTGATTGGGAATCCCACCTCTTTCCTTAAGAGGCCTCTTGGAAAAGCATTGTACTATATTTCCACATTCAGGTTTTAGAAAAATCTTCAGTCTTGTGGTACATCATAGTTTCTTTTGAGAGATGTGCTGAGTTGCAGGGTGCAGCAATGGAAGATTGTATTGGGTGTTTTCTAAGCTAGTTTTGCAGTGGAGGAAGGTTTCCTTCCATTGGAAGGCCATTAAAGGAGCCCCTTGGGCTTATTTGACATATTTGGCAGCATTTCATAGCATATTTTTCCCCTACAGCACAATTCCAGTCCATGACTGCATTATTTTAGTGAGTTGTTGCAGCGGGCAACCCAAAAAGGGCCGAAAATCCAAAGTTAAAATCTGGCCAAACCATTTTTGGATTTTTCTAGGTTTTTTGAGTAAAATCTATGGTTAAAATCCCGGATTATTTTTAGCACTCTAACATCCTTCTGCACATGGTTCTTCTCCTCAGTAGTAGTAGTTTCCAACAACAGTAGCAGTAGCAGCACAACATTTCCAGTGCTTGGTTTCTTTAGTGTATTTCGGCCATCTCGTGGCTTGAGTGCATTCCTTTTGGAGCATTGTGTACTTTCATGTTATGTTGATATATAATGATATGGCTTAGATTTTTTCTGCCCATATGTATGATGTTTTGATGTATTCCGGAATTTTTTCAGTTCTACATGTTTAGTTCTTATTTTACCGTAGTTGGAATTGTGCAAATATTCTATATTCCTGCTTTTCTCATTTGGGAATATTACAGTGGTATCATAGCATAATCTTGGCTCAGCCTGTGAATAAGTTGCATCTATGCTATCATAAGAAGAAGCTTCTCACAGAAAGGAGAAGGCTTACAGAAGAGACAAAGGCAAGTCTCCATTATTCGAAGAAATGGAGGGAAAGAAGTTTTCAGAACTTCTTCTTGAAACTATGCAGGAGCTTAAAAGATAAATCAAGGGAATGAGGAGAGAAGACATGAAGGTCCCTCAAGAATATTTGCACATGAAGAAAGCTTAATTTCTTCATATTATGGGTGTGAGCATTCAGCCACACAATTATATCTACAACATGTTACCATGCCTACATTCTTGGCAAGAGAAGAAAGAGGATAAACACCAAAGGAGGAGACTCTTGGTGACTATCTCCAAGAATATGAATCTCAGTCTGGAAGATTCAAGGAGCATCTAAGCTTCCAAGGGTTTTTTCAAATCAAAGAAGGTAGAAGACCCAGTAACTACAATAAAATAAGAGGGTGCATGGAGCACACTTTGGGTAGATTCTTTCTACCTACTTTTGATGGGTCACCTAAGAGCACAACCAAGGCTTGGGTAAAGAAGCTAGACACATATTTCCAGGTGCATTAAGTTTCAGAAGAGGAAGCCATTAGAGTAGCAGCGCTACATCTTGAAGGTAAGGCTTATGCCTGGTGGTTATTTGAATCTTCTTCATTGAATAATTCAAATATATCTACTTATGCAAAGATCACTAGGAGGTTAGTGAAAATATTTGATTTAAAACAATCTGAAACTTCCTTGGGAGAGCAAACCAAGCCCAAGAAATTAGAACCTTTGCATGAGTTGGAAGGATCCATAAAACCAACTCCATTTTAGAACATTGTTGAGGGGGTTAAAGATTTGCAACATGCTTTTCCTATGGTAAAAACCCCACTTTAGCAAGAATTTTCTTCTCAAGAAGAAGACACGAGGATTCCTCCTTCAAGAGGGGATCAAGCCAAAGGATCTCTTAATGATGAGGTATTCTCCCATGATGGGGAGAAGGAAGAGGAAGAGTTAGAAAGATCCTCCAGTGCTGTGACAGCAGGAGGAGATCTACTTCTATTTGGAGATGGAGATGAAACAATTGCTTTAACTAAAGGAGCTCTTGCATCTTTGCAAGAAGTTCCAAAGGATCTTACATATGAAGATCATGAGCAGTATGTGTCTATGTTGATAGGAAATGAGACAAAATAATGGAGGAAGTGTGTTCCATAATTGAATGAAATCTTGGGGACACACATTATGATAGATCATTCCTTTGTGATCAAGACTTTTGACACCAATGAGATGTTGGGTGTAAATATATTGATTACAATTGAAAAAGACACATTATACTGTGAGATCTTGCAGAAGGTAGGAGGAAATGAGAAGGAGGGCTAGCACCAAATGATGGGGAACATATACACCCATCCTTTTTAGGAGGTTTATGTACAGAAGCAAGAGGATGATTTACGTAGTGAAAGCAAGGAAAAATCAGTCCACTCGCATTTACAGCCTGCTCTAGGCCTTGAAGTTTCATTACATGGAGGCATTCCACCAGGGAGACCCCCTGATTGGAAGAGGATCAAAGATTTCTCTAAACATGTTTCAGCACTCATAGATCCAGGAGGAGTGGGAACAGTGGGAGGTCATTGTACAGCACTGAGATTCTTGGGTAGACTCAAGGAGGAGGGAGACATTCTCCCAACATCATCATTACCCACTCTCATTTCAGATTCTGCATTGTGGGAGGAGCAACATGGGAAGGATAGTAGTGTTCCAATATGTTCCTTTGGCATGGGAGATTTCAAAGAGGAGTACAGCCATATGACATATGTTCTTTTTGATAGATCATCAGCGCTGTCACTATGGAGGATAGATCCATATTGGAAATCCCAGCTATTGGTGGATTATTCCAAGGATATTTTCACATGCATGATACTTGATGACCAGCTACATGAAGAGGGATATTCAGTCCAAGATGAATTCATCTATTATCATGGAAGGGTCTTCTTATCTAGAGCCTCCAAGCTCAAGGAGAAGTTGTTACAAAGAGAACATGAAGATTTTCTTTTCAGCCATACTTATTCCATGAGAGCCTACCACACTATCATGGAGAGATACACTTGGGAAGGCTTTGAAGAGGAACTATATCAGAATTTGAAAAAATGCATGGACCATGTGGAGATGCGAGTGACACATAACTCAATAAAGGATTTATCATAGCCACCTCTGTCCTCTTTTTTGATGAGAGGGGATCTATCTATGGACCACTCCATTTGTATGAGCAAAATTTTTGGTAAGGAACATGCTTATGTACATGATGTTTCATTTGATAATTATTTTCATTCCTTTACCATGTATATGCATGCCATTGCTCCAAGGAGGAGCATTCTTCCATATTGGAGGATATAGGGAGATGTTGTATCACTATGGTTGCACTCCAAAAGCACCAAACATTTCTCACCTTCTCCAAGCTTGTGAGGAGATTGGGGCAGCAAATAAGTGGTTTGGAAACCACTCATCATGCCATATTCTGATGCAGTTAGGAGTAAAATTGTGTTGGTTTCACTTGAGGGACCATTTTCCTTCTCCATTAATACATATGGTAGCTATCATGACTTTGATTGTGATCCCATATGTTGATGATGTTCTTATTATTGTTGGGGACATGATTGGAGGGATGACACATTAGTTAGATGTGTCCATTGGGAATGGAACTTCCCAGATTTCTTCATGCTTCAAGGGGAGCATGGGACATTATGTGGCTGCTACATCATATCACTTGTTACCATGAAGGGAGCCATATGACTGACTTATGTCTTTGGGAGGAGCCTCTCACATGGGAGGAGTTTTCCTATGAATTACCATTCTGGAGGGTGATTCATTTTATATGGATGATAGCGTGGAGGATGGAGCTTCACATGGGAATGAAGGTTCCCTATATTTTGCAGATCTATCCTTGCAGTTTCTTGAGGACAAGCAACATTTGGGAGGGGAGGATTGTAATATTCCTAAATTAGCATGCAGCTAATTGGGATATTAAAATCTAATTTTTCTTTCTTGTTTGATGAATAAGTGGGTAGGGAGACCATTAATCTCTTTATTAGGAATAAAACCACTTCTCATGTGAAAGTGGATCATCTTTTAAAGCACCATAAGGTGTGAAAAGGGGCTAGATCATGTGGACTGGGTCAACTTTGACAAAATCAACAGCATTTTCATGGAGGAGTGGCATTCAATGAGGGACAACGCAGTTTTATATGGAGACACATTGCATGGAAGTAGTGTAATTAATGGATGGGGATTAGGGTTTGGAAGCTCATTTCTTATAAAAAGAAGAGGATTTTAGCCATATTCATGATGTGCTGGTATTTTATATTTCTGAATATATGGTCTGTTTAGACATATATTTTTCTTTGGTTGTTTAGCTAAGATTGAAGTGTTTTTTAGCACAGGGTGTTCCTGATCGGGAATCCCACCTCTTTCCTTGAGAGGCCTCTTGGAAGAGAATTTTACTACATTTCCACATTCAGGTTTCAGAACAAGCTTCAGTCTTGGGGTACAGTGCAATTTCTGTTGAGAGATGTGCTGAGTTGCAAGGTGCAGCAGTGGAAGATTGTATTGGGTGTTTTCTGAGCTAGTTTTGTAGTGGAGGAAGTTTTACTTCCATTGGAAGGCTGGTAAAGGAGCCCCTTGGGCTTATTTGAAATATTTGGCAGCATGACATAGCATATTTGTCCCCTACAGCACAGTTCCAGTCCATGACTATGTTATTTTAGTGATATGTTGCAGTGGGCAGCCCAAAAAGGTCCGAAAATCTAAAGTTAAAATCTGGCCAAACCATTTATGGGTTTTTTCTGGGTTTTGTTAGTAGGATCCATGGTTAAAATCCTAGATTATTCTTAGCACTCTAACAACCTTCTACACGTGATTCTTCTCCTTAGTAGTAGTAGTTTCCAGCAGCAGTAGCAGTAGCAGCACAACATTTCCAGTGCTTGGTTTCTTTAGTGCATTTCAGCCATCTTGTGGCTTGAGTGCATTCCTTTTGGAGCACTGTGTACTTTCATGTTATTTTTATATATAATGATATGGCTTAAGTTTTTTCTGCCCATATTTATGATATTTTGATGTGTTTCGACATTTTTCCAGTTCTACATGTTGAGTTTTTATTTTACCGTAGTTGGAATTGTGAAAATGTTCTATATTCCTGCTTTTCCCATTTGGGAATATTATAGGTGTCAACCCATATTCCCTCTAGAACACCAACTATTCTATTTGGCATGTAGTAGTGATCAATAACAATATCCCCCCATGGTTTTCCATGAAGAATGAACATCTTATGTTGTCTCTCATAGGCCCTAGTAGAAGACAAGTGAAGAATATGGATGTCTACTTACAACCACTGGTAGATGAATTGAAGGAATTATGGGATGGGATAAATGTATACGATATAGCAAGACCCATCGCAGCAGAGAGGAGTTTTATGTTGTATGGCATATGTGCTTACATGACACATGATTATCCAGGCTTATGATTTTTCTCTGGTAAATTACATGTTTAATTTATTGATTTGTTTATATACGTAACAATATTCTTTCACATATTAGTTATTTGATTCGTTGTAATTGTTCTGATCTTCATGATATTATTTAATGTGCCATGCATATTAATTGTATACAATAATCTCTCAAGTCTTGTAACGAAAGGGTATTTTGGATGTAAATTTTGTGGACCTTCTCTGAAAGCTAGATGGCCCAAGGACCTATGAAATCCAGTGTGTGATTGCTCCAGGGTATTCCTCCCAGAAGAACGCCCTTACAAAAGAGAAACATCCGCTTTCAATGGTAAACGAGAGAAAACCCAAAGGCCTCCAATAACGACACTAGCTAAATGGCTTAGAGAATCTCAGAGAGAGAAGGAGAAGGAGTTCATAGAAATGTTCGATTCAAATGGGGAGCATCTTAATATTACCTACTTATTAGATCCCATGCATATATTTAAAAATGTTTCATATTCTTTATGGAGGAAAATATCATCGAAACAAAGTGACACATTGGTTGTTAGGAAAGATCTTGTTACTTCAAAAACTAAAAAGAAACATTGGCCAAGACGATTAGAAAGTACATGATAAAAGGCAGGCGTTGGTCCCTATAATTCATGGTATTTCAAAGAAGGTAGTTTCCCATGGATTTTAAAAAAATATGATCTTTCTTTGGCAAAGGAAGTTATAATGGGAGTGAGGGTGCCATCTTCATATGGGTCTTCACTACGGTGCTACTTCAACGTGGATGACCATTTTTCGGGGTTGAAATCGCATGACCATTTGAATCTTCTAAGAGTACGTATAATGTCAAAAGCATGAATTTATTATTTTTTATATTAATAAAATTTATCCCATACAGGGATCTTAAAACATAACTAATTTTGTATATTATTGCATGTGTTTATAACTTTGCAGTGTCATTATCCTTTGGTCATGCGTGGGTGTGTGAAACATGAATTCCCTCAAGACCTAGGACATGCCATATCAAAATTATCTGCATTTGTAAGTTGGATCACGTCAAAGGAGATTCATGTGGTGAGCATTTCACTGTGGCGTCAAGATATAGTTGAGATTGTTTGTATGTTTGAGAAGGAACTGCCGAAGAGTTGCATGGACTTGCGATTTCATCTTCTAATCCACCTAGTAGATGAGTTTGAATTAGTTTGGGTTGTTTCTTATCATTGGATGTTCTTCTTAGAGAGGTACATGAAGAAATTGAAAGGTTTTGTTCGACAAAGAGAAAAACCCAAGGGGTCTATGGTAGAGGGGTACATATCATATGATTCTTTCTATTATGCGAGTGAGTACATCAATTAGATTGACAATAGACCAAGTGTGGTGATTTGGGATGATGAAAGGGATGAAGACAAAAGAGAAGGGGAGTTGCTCCAAACTAGTGGAAAAAAGCGCTTGATAAAGAGTATTCGACTTATAATTTTTCAAATTTACACAAAGTAAATATTCATGTTGAGCTTTGATATAATGTATATTTTGATCTCTATGTACTATATAATGTCCTTTTGATTTCATCAGTGAATGAAGAAATTGAAGCAATCAATAATTTTTTTCTTTACAATTATGAAGTGACACAACCATGGGTCGCATTGTACGAACAAAAGCGGATGAAATGGGATAGTGACAGGAAAGAATTTAGACGGTTGAATGGTAGAAGTGTGCCTTATCTCAATCATTTAAAATAAAATATGCCAAAAATATGCCCCAACAGTTGGGTTGCTAACCAATTCAGAGAGGAATACGGTGCAACCGGTCGTTACCCGCGTGCTGAAGAGGATGCGCTAAACATAGGGATTGGGTGCAGTAACTCGGTAATAATCTATTTAATTTATATGTACATTTGAAACTTATAAGACATATATATTTCATATTTTAACTGTTGGGTTATTATAAGACACATGACACTATGATTTTTTTATAACTTTTTTATAATAGGTGCATTTTTTCCCATCTATGTGGGCATATGGACACCATTTTCGCATAGAAAATTTCGATGCTGGAAACATCACACAAGATTGTGGAGTGGAAGTCGAGTTCGATCAATCTAGTCGATCTAGCCACGATGATCAAAACCTAGTATGAGGGACATTAGGTTACGTTGGAAAGATACAAGAGATCATTGAAGTGGATTTCTCTTCTTTCCAATGTGTTATTTTTAGGTGCAAGTGGTGGGACACCTTTGATCAGAATAATGTAAAGGAATATTGTGATAGTAGGCTGATATGTATCAACTCTAGAAAGATGTGGGATGAACCTAAGGAGCCCTATGTTTTCCCCAAACACTGCAACCAGGTGTTTTTTTACCTAGATGTGTTGGATAGGGATTGGTGGTTCATACTGAGACATGACCCTAGATCAAAACATATTTTTGAGAACAATAGTGTTATCATTCCATGTGAATTGGAAGATAATGAGGGTGATCATGAGAACCAAGAGTGATATGGTACATTTGTTATTTCATCAATATTTATACTTTTTAAGATGGGTTTTTCAAAACATCATAATACGTATTGTGAATTAATTCTTAATTTGCATTGTGTTAATGTTAAAATCAAATCTTCACTTGATAATTTGCAATTATGTTGATCTCAAAAGAAATGGCGTACTGTATAAATTTTTTTTTATGTAATATCATAATAAAATAATGACAATTATAAAGCACGTGAATTTATTTGCATTATTTTCCAAACTTTATTATGTTATAATAATTCATATTATTCTAGATTTATTATTTTACAATTATTTAAAATTTTGCAAATTTAAAAATTTTAATAAAATCATTTCACATTAATACAATTAAACTTTTCACGTTAATACAATTAAAATTTTCCAAATATTTTATGTACAATTACAGTCATTTCACAGTAATACAATTAAAATTTTACAAATATTTTACATAGAACTAGAATTACAATTACAATTATAATTTTACAATTTCACATACAATAACAATTACAATTACAATTTTAGAATTTTACATATGTACAATCACAATTTTAGAATTTTACATATGTACAATTACAATTTTACAAAATAAAAATTTACAATTACAATTACAATTTTACAAATTTACATATATACCATTACAATTACAATTTTAGAATTTTACATACAATTACAATTTTATAATTTTACATACAATTACAATTTTACATATATCCAATTACAATTACAATCATTTCACAATAAATTAAATATTACAATTATAATTAAATTTTTACAAATATGTTACATATAACAAATACAATTAAAATTAAAATTAATACAAATACAATTACAATTTTAGAATTTTACATATAGTTAGAATTACAAATATTACAATTTTACAATATCATGATCATTTAATATTAAATTAATTAATAAACATCATGATCATGATAACCATCGTAAAAACATCATATTTGACTAAAAAACACATTCAAATTCGCTAACATCATCTTGATCATGATCATATAACAAAAGACAATTAGTATTATATAACATCATCACAACACAAACATCAAATATACATCTCATGTGAAATAATTGCTATCACATACACATCTATCTACAAGCTGCACATTAAATGAACATATCTAACATGACCTAACAATATACACATCATGTTGATCACCCACATGTAAATTAAGTACAAATGCAACATGAACATAAAATACATGGACCATATATATATATATATATATATAACTGAATAATGTCAAAAATATACAACTGTAATATAAATGTCATATATCAGCTGGTGGTACATCATCAATAGCACTACTAGTCGAGGCCCGCTCAACCAATGGTGTAGCCTCGACAAGCTTAGTCGATACATGCTAATCATCACGTGCATGTTGATCTGGTACTGGTGTCTCATGCTGATCAGAATCAACTGTCGAGTGCTCATCGTGATGACTGGACATGGTCAATGGTCCAACCTACTCTCCATGATGACTGCTGCTTGATGCTAGTAGAGGTTGCTCATCTGGCGTGGCACGAGGTGAACGATCACCAGATGATGCATCGCTGCTTGCAGACTGCCAATCACGTGTTGCGGCTCGACCATGCCTATAACGTGCAACGGTCCTCCTCAGCCGCGTAACTAAGGTCGTAGCTCCTATGACATGTCGTATCAGGTTGTACATGTCATGCGTCATGCATCTCCACATATGTAACAGCCTACCATCGACTTGTATGTCTCTCATAGTAGCGGGCTTGACTCTCGCCTCAAAAATCAATGCACAAATTTGGTCACCCAACTCCAACTTGAATCTACTATCAAGCCTACCGCACCTAGCAAAAGGCGATACTGGCGCTCTAGCAGGAGAATGTCTCTCTACACCAGTCTCATGATCATCGGCATTTGGCATATCCTGGTCGTCATCAGGATCCACACTTGGATCATTTGGTGGCACTGGCATGTCCTCGCCATCAAAATACCTAATGTCTGCAAAATATATACAAGTACACAAAAATAATTAGACAATTTCATTACATAATTTAATAAAACCAAGTTAAATAACATGTTAGAATAAATTTAAATAAAATGGTAATATTACCTCTATCATCCGGTGGCTCATCATCTATGAAGAGGATGTTGGTACACCCTCGCCAATCCAAACCAGCATAAGGACAGGGGACCATAATGAAGGGATGATCGTCAACACTAGCTAGCAACTCTAGTGCAACATGTGATAACCTTGCGGAAAACTCAGTCTCGCCCCTCTTAGGCATCTATCCCCACATGTGCATCTGTGCATGCAACATCGACCTACGAGGTTGTCAAACAAAATTAGGCCTCGTTTCTGGAAACCTCTCAAAAAATAAACAAAATAGCACGACATCTATCTAAGGCTATACATAAATTCCGCAAAAAAATGGCAGACCACCTGACAAGTCGTGGCTCTTGTACTAAAGAATCAACATAATATAGAAGCGTACAAATAATGCGTTTCCCATCATTGGTGTTGTGTGAAATGGCCAAAATCAGAAGTGAGAGGCACCTCACCATCTCACTACCAAATGCAGCAATACGTAACTGCCCTCCAGAGACCTGAATATCTAAAGGAGACAGTATATCCACGCTAATGTATCTCTACGAGTACACCAACTGACTCCCTGTTGTATATCCAATTGGAACATCTGGGAATGAGGGAAAATCCACCCCTCTCCTCGATAGCTCAGTAATGAAATAAATGTCCTCCTTAATGGGCGCGTACCACTGGTTAGGGCCAACCCGAAAAGCCTGTAGGTTGGCATTCCACCTATGGATAAGATGTCGCAAAAATACACCATGGCCCTTTAGGGAAGTAGCCTCCTCATAGAACTTGAGGAGGCCTACCTACATTAGGAGCCCCTGCTAGCTGTTGTAATAGGGCGAGGGAATGCATCTCTCTCCCTCTCTCATGCCTCCCACTCGCAAACTATGTTATACTAGTCTGCATGTTGTTGTTGTTGTTCCCTCTGTTCTCTCCTTTCACGTCTCTGAATGAGTGACATATTAAATACAATTTTTTTATTATATGAAACATGTATTTAGGAATATACATATATATAAAAATTTGAAAAAAAAAAAACATTTGGTGCTCTACAAAAAACAAGCATGCACCGATAACGATGCGTCTTTTTTTGTCGCACACCGGAGGCAGTACACCATCAAATTTCTAGGGCACCGGAGGCGGTGCACATGAAAATTTTCAGTGCACCGCCCTCTTGGCATTTTCCATAAGTCAACGGTGCGGTGGTATAACAGAACGCACCGTTGACTATGAACTGGTGTTGTAGGGTGGTGTGTTGACCAAACTATACACCCTGGGGCGTATGGTTTGGTCAACGCACTGCCCTCCTGACATCATTACTTTTTCAACAGTGCGGTATTTTACCAGTTCGCACCATGGACCATGTAAAAATGCCATAATGTGGTGCGCTAACAAAAATACCCGTCACGGGGCGGAAATTTTAGTCAACGCACCACATTGTCATTATTCCACAGGGTCAACACTGCAGCTAGGTAACCGACCGCACCGCACCTTTTTTAAATTTTAAAATATAACGGTGTGCCTCATTAGGGGAATTTTGAGGTCTAAAATGGGCCTCCTAAGAAAAATGTACAACAAAAATAAACTTTATAATAACCAATAGGATTCAAGATGATGATGTCAACCATGGGGGATGATTCACCATTTTTTAAGTAAAAGGGTAAAAAGATTAAAAAATAATAAAATAATAAAACTACTTTTTCAACTCGTATTTTCAACTTATCTCCCAATTTTTTTACTCAAATTTCTAGCGGGAGTACTCGTTGGATGCAAATTTTAATTCCTCATCCAAGGAGTACCCATGTTGCATACTTTTGATGGGTCCTGCTACACGAAAAAAGAGAAATACATGAAAAACAAGATTGTAATCATGTTTTCATGTATTTCTCATTTTTTGTGTAGATGGACTCATCAAAAGTATGCAACATGGGTACTCCTTGGATGAGAAATTAAATTTTGCATCCATCAAGTACTCTCACTCAAAATTTGAGTAAAAAACTTGGGAGATAAGTTGAAAATATGAGTTCAAAAAGTAGCTTTTTCTTTTTTCCCTCTAAAATTTGATGATGTAATCAAATACTATTTTATTATTTCCACTATTATTCCTTATGAGGCCCATTTTAGACAACAAAATTCCCCTAACGTTCGGTACTGCCCAGGTGCGGCTACCGTAAGCACTGGTTGGGGTGCATCCTATAAATTTACAGGAAGCACCGTGAACCGATGCGAGCCGAATGGCTCTAGCGTACCACGCAGGATTTTTTTTTTTGTTACAGTAAATTTTAAGTTAATTTACAATTCTAATCTGCTAAAAGGCTTAATTATGGAAAAACAAGAAAAACACCCGTACATTTTGCCGTCGAGGAGGCATATTGGCTATAGAATTTGCAAAAGTAAATTTTCCCACCATTTTGCAAAATTCAAAATGTAGATTGGTGGACAAAGAAGAGCAGCAGTGCATGCAATGGGTGCAATGGGAGCATCTATTGAAAAATACTGAGAGGGGGGGTGAATCAGTATTTAGAGCTGACTGAAAATTTTTTAGTTTTCCTTTCTCTTAAAACCATATGTTACATTACTGCATCCAACTTGTATGTCCAGAGATCTTATTATGTCTTACCATATATCATTGCATCATTTATTCATCAGATAAGCAGTAAGCATGAACAGAAATAACAGAACAAACCATCAAACATAAGCAACACATATGAACACCAGGATTTAAGGTGGAAACCCAATTCGGGAGAAAACCACCGTTGTTGTTATCTCAGTCTTCTATATTTATTATAAAGAAAACTTCTTACAATTTTATGCTGGTGCAGACTCATACCAGCATGCAGGCACCCACCTGCAGAAAGCTACAACCTTCTCTTGTTTACTAGCCTTCCCTGGAAGGGAGCTACAACCCCTGCTCTCGTTTACCAGCTACCACTGGAAGGAAGCTACAACCCCTTCACTAAAGGCTTCGACCCTCAGATCTACTGTAGACCACGCTTCACCCACTTCCACACAACATACCTTGCAGGCCACTAGATTTATTTATTTTCTTCAGAGGTGCATCCTTAATTCAGCAATCTATTACCCATTCCATACAGATATACTTCAGAGTGAAGTATTCATTCACAGCCCTTGTACGTTCTTCATGATTTCGTCAGTCGATTGAACCAGGAATTAATCATCATCTGATCTAAAGATCTTGATCAATCATCGTATTCACAGGTGCGCCATAGATTCAGATATATCAGAGTTTATTCATACAGATATCTCTAAAAGAGATTCGATTATTATCAACCCTTTTGCACGCACTTCTCGTTCTCTATTTCTCTTCTCCTTATATAGTTTTGCCTTTAGTAAAACCATGAGTCAAAACCACGAACCGCTAATGGTATTCCTGGACGGGGTCAAAATAGATAATCCAGCATATTAAAAATCGAGCCAATCCAAATTGAAACCCCAACCTTCGTTCTTCCATGCATGAATCATCCTAAAGGTATTCTTTTATCTCCACCATATAATATTATTTCAATTCGGGGGCTTCCTTCACACTTAATAACAAAATGTTCGAATTTTATAACTATAACCCCAATGGTTAATAAATCCGCAAATCTTAACCATGACCAACGCATTTGTATGCATGGGCCCTAGTGTTAATGGTCATATCCATCCGACGGTTGTTATCACGTCGCGCCACCTCATTTGATCAGACGGATATCGCTCGGCGAAGGTGCGCGAACAATAACGCGTGATGGCCTGCCGTACTTTGGTTAATCTTCATGCATCTTCCTCATATGACCACCGTCCGATGGCTTCCCTCCAGATCAACGGCGCACAACAATATCGCTGGGCATCCTGGATCGAACAATAACGCGCGATGGCGCGCAGTGACAGGCGGTTTTTTGAAGTCGTACAGGGACGCGTGTTGCCCGTTCTATGGAATTGGAGCCAACCTCTTGAATACCACTCAACCCGTAAAAGAGGTGCGATATGGGCAATTCGCTTCTGCAAATCCACTCGCGGTTTTTAAACAGTGATCAATCGTCCAATCAAATTCCCGCTCCGTACTCCAGGTTCCATCTGCAAATATATATGAACTCTGCCCTTCATGTGAAATAAATTAACAAATATCGCTTGGTTCCATAAGAATTATATATAAACTTTGGACCTTTGTGAAATATGTAATGCGCTATATATGCTTTTATGTTCCAGCTTTAGAGTATCCTCCAGCGGGGTAGGCGATTCTCGGAATTTATTTATATATATATATATGATGCCCGATTGGGTAATGATTCCCGGAATAAGGTTTTATATATACATACATTGTCGTTGTTTGTTTAACTGATCTTTAAGAATAGCGTCAATTCCTTTGTAAATGATTCGGCACTACATTTCTTAAGTTCAACTCTTTTGTACCCAACCTTCGGAATATTATAATATACACTTGCCCTGTAGGACCCATATCCTTATATCATCGCATCGCATCGCATATTCGTTACTCTGCCTCTCTGTTTCTTCACTGATTGCGATATGCGATCTCATCGCATCGCACATACAAATATCGCATTGCATCATAGATCAATCGCATACTCTGCCTCTATGTTTCTTTCGCTGATTGCGATGTGTGATCTCATCGCATCGCAGATCAATCGCATACTATGCCTCTCTATTTCTTTCGCCGATTGCGATGTGCGATCTCATCGCATCGCACATACAAATACGCATCACATCTTCATTACACTGCTTTGTCTGCTGACCTTTGTTCTCTGCCTTGCTTTTCTCTTTTCATAGTTATTGTTTCAGATGCTCCTTCTTTGCCAATTCCTTTGCCATCAATGACAACATTTCCAACAATCTCCCCCTTGGCATTGATGGCAATATTCTTCCTTTGTTTTTCTTTGAGAAGCCCCTCTTTTCCTCCCCCTTTGACATCAATGGCAAAGGGTTGATCAATATCCTTTGTACCAACAATACCATTCTCCCCCTGAGATCATGTTGCATCTTCAAACATAATATTCAATGAAATATCAGAAATGACTTATACACTCAAGATCAAAGATTCTCAAGCATGAGATCAGATTACAACAAGTAATGCATCCTTGCCACATGACCAATGCTCCCCCTTAGCCTGTGGATCCTGACCACCTTCAACAAGAGCGTATCCAATTTAATCTTTCTGTATTTAAGCAGATCTGATCTTTTGCATGGCAGAGACTACTCCCAACTTCTGTCTGAGATATTCGAACGCTTCCCTGGGTAAAGGTTTGGTAAATATATCAGCAACTTGTTCTTTGGAGGGCACATACTCCAACTTCACCTTTTGTTCAAGCACTTGTTCACGTAAGAAGTGATATTTGATGGGAATGTGCTTGGTCTTGGAATGCATAACAGGATTCTTTGAGATACTGATGGCACTTGTGTTATCACACATAATGGATATAGGAGGTGAACATTTGATTTGAAAGTATTGTAAGGTTTGCATCATCCAGAGAAGTTGAGTGCAACATGATGCGGCAGCCACATATTCTGCTTCTGCTGTAGATAAGGCAATAGAGCTTTGCTTCTTGCTGAACCAAGATACTAACCGAGGCCCCATATAGAATGCACCACCACTAGTGCTTTTCTGATCATCAACATTTCCAGCCCAATCTGCATCAGTGTAAGCATGAAGAGTGAGATCAGCATTCTTTGGATACCATAGTCCAAAGTCTTGAGTTCCTTGTAGATATTTGAATATTATTTTGACAGCCTAAAGGTGAGACTCTTTTGGATTAGCTTGGAATCATCCAAAAATCCCAACTACATGCATAATGTCTGGTCTAGTCCCAGTGAGATATAGTAGACTTCCTATCATAGATCTGTATTCTGGTTGATTTACTGTGGGAGAATCATCATGAGAACTAAGATTACATCTAGTTACCATTGGTGTACTTACATGTTTGCACTCTTCCATGCCATACTTATTCAGGATTTGCTTAAGATATTTTGTTTGTGATAAGAATATGCCATTTGTTGCTTGTTGTACTTGCAAGCCAAGAAAGAATGTTAGTTCCCCAAGTAAAGACATTTCAAATTCTTGCTGCATATCAAAAGAAAATTTCTGACTCATAGACTCTTCATTACTTCCAAAAATGATATCATCAACATATACAACCACAATCAATAGTTTATCATTTTCATTTTTTGTGTATAAGTTGCTATCAGCAGACCCCTTTGAAAATCCTTGTTGATAAAGATATTTGTCAAGATGATAATACCATGCCCTTGGAGCTTGTTTGAGACCATATAGAGCCTTTTTAAGTCTACAAACAAGTTTTTCATCATTTCCCAAAATGAATCCTTCTGGTTGTTCTATATAAACTTATTCTTCTAGATCACCATTGAGAAAAGCAGATTTAACATCCATTTGATAAACTTTGATTTTTTGGAAGCTTGAAAAAGCAAGAAACATTCTTATGGCTTCAAGTCTGGCTACAGGAGAAAAAGTTTCTTCAAAGTCTATACCTTCTTGTTGAGCATACCCCTTGCACACAAGTCTAGCTTTATTTCTTATAACATCCCCATTCTCATTTAACTTGTTTTTGAATATCCATTTAGTTCCAATGACATTTTTTTCATGAGGTCTTGGTACTAATTCCCAAGTGTGATTATTTTCAATTGATCAAGTTCTTCATTCATGGCTTGAATCCAACATTCATCTTTGCTAGCTTGACTGACATTGTGTGGTTCAATAGTGGACAAAAATTCCAGATTGCTAGAAGATCCCACAATAGTCCTTGTTTGTACACCTGATCCCTTTTCTCCCAAAATTTGAGATTCTGGATGATTCTTTTGAACATATCTGGATGGAGCCTTTTCAGACAAATCATCTTTGGGTTCTTCATTGGGTTCACTGTTTGTATCATTACTATTTGATGTAGAAGGATATATGTCATCATCATCGTCTTCATTTGTTGTTTGTTTTTCTTCTTTTGGAGCTGCAGGAGACTCATCAATAACAACATCAATACATTCAACAATCTTTCAAAGTCTTTTATTGTAACATTTATATGCTCTACTCCTAGAGGAGTAACCAAGAAGTATTCCTTCATCTGCTCTGGGTTCAAACTTGCCAAGTTTTTCATCATTATTTTTGATAAATCATTTGCTTCCAAAAACTCTAAAATGCTTCACAGTGGGAGGATTACCATACCAAAGTTCATATGGAGTTTTATCACTATTTACATGAACATGTGCCTTGTTAAGAATATTTACCGCTGTATGTGCTGCTTCTCCCCAAAATGTGTCAGGTGTTTCGGAATCATCAAGCATAGCTCTAGCCATTTGTTGAATTGTTCTATTCATTCTTTCTGCTACGCCATTTTGTTGTGGAGTGCCTGCTATAGAAAACTATCTTTTTATGCCATGTTGTTCACAAAATTCAAAGAATTCATTTGATGTATATTCTCCTCCTCGATCAGATCTAAGACACTTGATTTTTAGAACTAATTCATTTTCCACCAGTGCTTTGAAGATCTGAAATTTTTCAAATGCTTCATCTTTGTGTTTGATCAACCTAATCCAACACATTATAGAGAAATCATCAATAAATAAGATATAGTATTCTTCACCCCGTGGTGACTTTTTCCTCATAGGTCCACATATGTCAGTATGAATGAGTTCAAGAGGCTTACTTGATGATCCTTCCTTGGCATTAAATTGCACTCTGGTTTGCTTACCGAATTGACAGGATTTGCATATGATACTTTCAGGTAGAGTAATATTGGGAAGACCACAAACAACATTAAGTCTGCTTGATTTGTTGATTTGAGAGAAGCTTAGATGCCCCAACCTTCTATGCCATAGCCAGTTTTCTGAAGATTTACTCAAGTAACATTGTTCTTTGCAGTTCTTCAATACATACAGATTGCTTGGAGTTATTTTTCCTTTTATAATTGCTTTACTTGTATCAAGATCACGTACCACACATTCTTTTGAACTAAATACAACTTCAGTTCCTTGATCACACATTTGACTTACACTTAACAGGTTATGCTTTAATCCATCCATATACATAACTTCATTAGCTTTCACCTTTTCTTTTAGAAAAACAGACCCTTTTCCCTTAATGACCGTAGGAGTATCATTTCCAAATGTAACATTCTTTTCTTTTTCTAAAGCACTATATGCTAGAAGTTTGTTTTTGTCACCTGTCATGTGTCTTGAGCATCCACTATCAATATACCATTGGTTTTCTTCATCTTCTGCAAATAACGCTATGCCACAATTTTCAACCTGTAATTCCTTCTTTTTCCATACTTTGGAGCTTGAAGGAACATGTTCTTTTGGCTGAACTTTGCTCCTGCATTCAGATTCTTCATGGCCAAAATTATTGCAATAAGCACATTCAACTTCATTTTGAAGAGGAGAAAATTTTTTATAGGTATTCTTCTTTGTTACATTATCAATCCTTTTCTTTCTTGCTTCTCTTGTCATGATAGTTTTATATGCTACACATTGAATAGCTTTATGACCAAAATTGTGACATGAGAAACATTTTCCATTGAAGAATAAATTTCTACGATCATAAAATCTCCTTCTTGAATTTACCTGTTGATTGGTGTTTCTTTGGAAGATATTCCTGTTAGTGTTCTTTGAATTGAGATGATCATGCTTTACCTGCAAAGATTCTTTATTCCCTTGCTGAGTGGCAGCATGTTGTGTACTAGCAGTAGCTGCTTTTAGATAATTTGGTGTTGAAGCCTGAGAATATTCTCCGATATATCCAAGACCTATCTTTCTAAGGGGAGAATGTTGTACCTTGATAATTTCATTTAAGGTTTCAGATCCTTTAGCAAATCTAATATTCAGAGTCTTTGCTTTCTCAAGTTCTTTTCTTAGACTTACTACTTCACACTCTAATTTCTCATTGTGTTTCTCTTTTTCTTCAAGCTGATTTTTCAGAGTTTCTATGATTATTTTACTCTCTTCTAAGCAAATTTTGAGTTGATTGTTTTCATCAAGAAAATCATTATCTTCTAAAGCATCCACAAAAGTATCCTTTTCTTCTCTAGATTCCTTTTCAAATGCCATGAGAAGTCTAAGATCTTGTTCACATTCTTCCTCACTATCAGATAACCCATCACTGTCTTCATGAGTATAGTAACTTTTTCTAGTGCTATAACGATTCTTATTCCTTCTTACTACTTCCTTCCCCTTTTTATGTGTTTCTTTATGAGGACACTTAGCAGCATAATGACCAACTCTTCCACAATCAAAACATTTGAAAGGGAGCTTACCTCTGAACCGTCTTGTGCCTAGTTGAAGTTTCTTTACAAAGTTTATCTCATCTTCTTCTAAGATATATGCTGATCCTTCTGTTTTTTGTACTTCCTTCCCTTTTGTAGAAGTTCTAAAGACTACTTCTTTGACTTCAGATGGTCCTCCTCTTCTCATTTCATATGCAGTTAGTATGCCATGAAGTTGCACCACAGTAAGATTTTGAAGATCCTGCTTTTCTTCAAGAGCATAAACTTTTGATTCAAATTTTGCGATTAGTGATCTTAAAATTTTCTCAACCAGAGTAGATTCAGTTATTGTTTCTCCTAGATTTTTCGTACGATTTACAATATCATCAAGACGTAAAAAGAAACTTGCAATGCTCTCCTCATTATCCATTTTTAGATTCTCATATGGAATTCTGAGAGTTTGGAGTTTAGCACTTTTTACCTTTGCATCACCTTCATAACTTAGAATGATTTTGTCCCATATTGCCTTTGTTGTATTCAGCTGCATGACTTTGACAAATTCTGATTCAGTTAGACTTCCCAATAGTGCATTGACCACCTTTGCATTGGTTTCATAACTCTTTCTTTCTGTCGAATCAGTTGGTACTGAAGCTGGATATTGATATCCTCCTTCAACAAGTGCCCATACATCTGCTCCCAGAGACTGAAGATAGGATCTCATCCTTGTTTTCCAGAAGATTAAATTTTTTCCGTTAAAGAGCGGAGGCCTGATAGATGTTGTTCCATCTTGATTGATCATCTTGCTTGATCTTCCTTCTAGCGGCTAAGATTTTCCAGAAGGACCTGCTCTGGTACCAATTGTTGGAAAATACTGAGAGGGGGGGTGAATCAGTATTTAGAGCTAACTGACAATTTTTTAGTTTTCCTTTCTCTTAAAACCATATGTTACATTACAGCATCCAACTTGTATGTCCAGAGATCTTATTATGTCTTTACATAGATCATTGCATCATTTATTCATCAGATAAGTATTAAGCATGAACAAAAATAACAGAACAAACCATCAAACATAAGCAACACATATGAACACCAGGATTTAAGGTGGAAACCCAATTCAGGAGAAAACCACCGCTGTTGTTATCTCAGTCTTCAGTATTTATTATAAAGAAAACTTCTTACAATTTTATGCTGGTGCAGACTCATACCAGCATGCAGGCACCCACCTACAGAAAGCTACAACCTTCTCTCATTTACCAGCCTTTCCTAGAAGGGAGCTACAACCCCCTGCTCTTGTTTACCAGCTACCACTAGAAGGAAGCTACAACCCCCTCACTGAAGGCTTCGACCCTCAGATCTACTGCGAACAACGCTTCATCCACTTCCACACAACATACCTTGCAGGCCACCAGATTTATTTATTTTCTTCAGAGGCGCATCCTTAATTCAGCAATCTGTTACCCATTCCATACAGATATACTTCAGAGTGAAGTATTCATTCACAGCCCTTGTACGTTCTTCATGATTTCGTCAGTTGATTGAACCAGGAATTAATCATCATCTGATCTAAAGATCTTGATCAATCATTGTATTCACAGGTGCGCCATAGATTCAGAAATATCAGAGTTTATTCATATAGATATCTCTAAAAGAGATTCGATTATTATCGAACCTTTCGCACGCGCTCCTCATTCTCTATTTCTCTTCTCCTTATATAGTTTTGCCTTTAGTAAAACCATGAGTCAAAACCACGAACCACTAATGGTATTCCTGGACGGGGTCAAAATAGATAATCCATCGTATTAAAAATCGGGCCAATCCAAATTGAAACCCCAACCTTCATTCTTCCATGCACGAATCATCCCAAAGGTAGTCTTTTATCTCCGCCATATAATATTATTTCAATTCGGGGGCTTCCTTCACACTTCATAACAAAATGTTTGAATTTTATAACTATAACCCCAATGGTTAATAAATCCGCAAATCTTAACCATGACCAACGCATTTGTATGCATGGGCCCTAGTGTTAATGGTCATATCCATCCAAAGGTTGTTATCACATCGCGCCACCTCATTTGATCGGATGGATATCGCTCGGCGAAGGTGAGCGAACAATAACGCACGATGGCCTGCCGTACTTTGGTTAATCTTTGTGCATCTTCCTCATACGACCACCATCCGATGGCTTCCCTCCAGATCAACAGCGCACAACAATATCGCTGGGCATCCTGGATCGAACAATAACGCGCGATGGCACGCAGTGACAGGAGGTTTTGTGAAGTCGTACAGGGATGCGTGTCACCCGTTCTATGGAATCGGAGCCAACCTCTTGAATACCGCTCAACCCGCAAAAGCGGTGCGATATGGGAAATTCGCTTCCGCAAATCCACTCGCGGTTTTTAAACAGTGATCAACCGTCCAATCAAATTCCCGCTCCGTACTCCAGGTTCCGTCTGCGAATATATATGAACTCTGCCCTTCATGTGCAATAAATTAACAAATATCGCTTGGTTCCATAAGAATTATATATAAACTTTTGACCTTTGTGAAATATTTAATGCGCTATATATGCTTTTATGTTCCATCTTTAGAGTATCCTCCAGCGAGGTAGGCGATTCTTGGAATTTATTTATATATATATATGATTCCCGACTGGGTAATGATTCCCAGAATAAGGTTTTATATATACATACATTGCCACTGTTTGTTTAACTAATCTTTAAGAATAGCGTCAATTCCTTTGTAAATGATTCGGCACTACATTTTTTAAGTTCAACTATTTTGTACCCAACCTTCGGAATATTATAATATACACTTGCCCTGCAGGACCCATATCCTTATATCGTCGCATCGCATCACATATTCGTTACTCTTCCTCTCTGTTTCTTCTTTGATTGCGATATGCGATCTCATTGCATCGCACATACAAATATTGCATCGCATCGCAGATCAATTGCATACCCTGCCTCTCTGTTTCTTTCGTCGATTGCGATGTGCGATCTCATCGCATCACACATACAAATATCGCTTCGCATCGCAGATCAATCGCATACTCTACCTCTCTATTTCTTTCGCTGATTGCGATGTGTGACCTCATCGCATCGCACATACAAATATCGCATCGCATCTTCATTACACTGCTTTTTCTACTGACCTTTGTTCTCTGCCTTGCTTTTCTCTTTTCATAGTTACTGTTTCAGATGCTCCTTCTTTGCCAATTCCTTTTCCATCAATGACAACATTTCCAATAGCATCGATGTCAGGGTGGCTCAGACAAGGATAACTTGCACTGGTGCTTGAGAGCTCACAAGCACTGAAAAAGTGAGAAATGCAATTTTTGGCTGTAATTTTTTTTATTTACCCTATTTCGATGCGTGGGGCTTTATAGGCGCACCAGTGCGGTTTCTTAAGACCGCACCAAGTAGTTTCAATTTTGGCGTGGGGTTTTATGACGCACCGGTGTGGAATCTTTCTAAATCACTGGTGTGCTACAGAAATAAGACGCACCGATGCGGGTTTGTACGGAACATATGGTGGTGTGCCAATATTTTTTGCGCACTGATGCTTTTTCTAGTTGAATGCACTGGTGCGGGTTAGGATGATAAGTGCACCGGATGAAAAACATCCACAAAAACCTCCACCCACCAACCTCCTCTATTAACCTTCGCTACAAATGTATTTCTGGGGTATTTTTATAAGGGGTTCCTCAAAAACATCCGCTAGAAGGTCTTTTCCTTGTAGTGGATCATCTGGTAGAAGAGTCAAATAAAATGGAAATCATGAGAAATGTATAGGAATGGTTTCTTTTTTACACAAGCTTGAAATAGAGACAAACTATGCTTATATTTGGTTTTCATGCCCCCAACATAATTTCTCAATTCGAGGTACATGCCCCCTAAGATTGATCTTATTCACCTAAGTATACTACTGGTTACTAACATTTGAATGGAATGAAGGTTTATTTACGATATCAATTGAAAGACTCAACTGGGATTTGACGAGATCAAATCAAAGACTCGAATTGAAAGGGGATTTGTTTCATTTTTTAATGAGGTTGAAACAGTAAAATAACTATCCTCATGGAGACCAGTTTCATTTTTTAACGAGGTTCACACAATAAATAATTATTCTCATGGGTATTGGTTTCATTTTTTAACAAGGTTGACATAGTAAAATAACTATCCTCATGAATCCTTGTTTCATTTTTTAAGGAGCTTGATACAAGAAAAGGAACTATTCTCTAAAGACTTTGTTTCATTTTTTAAGAAGCTTGACACAAGAAAAGGAACTTTTCCCTGAACCCTTGTTTATTTTTTTAAGGATCTTGACACAAGAAAATAACAATTTTCTGAAGACATGGTCATGGCCCATGAAAGGTCATGGCTTCTAAGAGTTTATAGTCATATGGAAGAACAAAAATCTGGAAATCAGGGTCCAATGTCCCCAGTACATGGTGCACTATATAACTGAATGAATCATCAGTAGACACAGACATGGAACAAGTTGCCACATAATTAACCTGTGGTGGGAGAGATACCACTGGCATGTAAGGACTATTAAGGGAGGATGGTTGATTTGGAGCCATATTAGGATCAATGAAATCAAGTTGATCAATGGTCACAATTCTTCCTTCATGTGGAAAACACATCACATGAAAGAGAGAAGAGACAAGAGCTCCCATGACATAAGTAGAGTTACGCCCAAGGATTAAGTTAAAGTCCAAAGGGTCTTGGACAACCATCACATCTATATAGACAGTCTTTCCTCCCAAAGTAATAGGTAACTTAGGAAGGATCCCTAACGGTTTATTGGTTCCTCTGTTAAATGCTAACAGATTATGGGTAACAAGCACAAGTTGTGGAGAATCAAAATCTTGCCAAGCAGTTGAGGACATAATACTAAAATATGCACCTTCATCTATTATTATGATAGGTACGGAAAAATTATAGGCATGTATCATGATCTCAAAGGGAATGTAAGAATGAAGACGGTATCTTGTCAGTCGACTCCAGTCAAAGGAAGAGACCAGACTACTTGGAGGGGGTGTCGTGGGAATAGGAGAACTACCCCCTTGTGTTGCAGGAATGGGAGGATCACGCTTCTGTACCATGGGAATAGGAGGGTTTCCCTCCAATTCATGGGAATCTGAGGAAAAAAAAAAAACCTGAGTGGTATGAGGTTCAATCTCCACATGAAAGACCTGCTCAACCGAAGGTGGAATCGAGTTAACCATATTCTCAACCAATGATTGGCCGGGAACGAACTCGTGGCTTTCACTTTTAGAGAGAGTGGGATCGGCCAAATACTAATTCTGATTAATAACTTGATCAACTAGTAGAGGATCAAGGGAAAGATTTCGGTAACTAGTCGGAAGGCAAGGCTGAGAATTTGTAAGTTTATCCAAGATTTTGGAGGCTTTGTCCATATAAGGAAAAAGGTGAATGGGATGATTCCCTTCACATAACTTACAAGGAAATTTGACTTTCCCCATTTTCCCATGGGCCTTACTATCACTAGTTGAGGTCTTGTCACCAGCATGATATTTAGAGGTCGATGACAAGGGTCGATTCGAGTTGGTAGACCACATTTCTAACACCCTAGGAATACCAGGATAATCCCTAAGAAGGTGGTTACCCTTACATAAGTTTCAAGGGAATTTGATTTTACGAGGCTGATTGGAAGGTTTTTCAACATGAGTTGCATTGATAGAAATGGTCGCTTAGTTGCCCCCGAGCTTACTTTGTTTCTTCTTCTTCTTCTTAGCTTCCCGGTCACTAGAATCTAGAATTTCACTAGGAGAAGAGGAAGAATGGGGTGAATAAACAGGCGAAAAATGTGACGGGTCAACTTTAGGGTAAACATGAGGCTGGCACTATTCAGGTGGAATCGAGCTTGGTTGAGAAGCATCTTGGACATTTGGAACCATGGGGGTTTAAAATAACCAAACTCGCAAACCAATGGTTAATCCCAAAGGGTACAACGTTGCCATATAGGGAGCGCCAACATTTTCAAAAGAAGGAAAATGACCAAGATTCCCATCTGAGGGGATTCCCTTATTAGTAAACTGAGGAACTGTTTCCATTAGTATCGACCTAAGATCTGCTAAGGAGTTGTGCACAAGTAAAATTTTATTTCCATAAACAGAATTTTAAAATTAAACACAAAAAATAAATAAAAACGTAATAAAGGATTATTGCAGTATCCATGAACTACACTATACACCTTATCAAACTAATTTCATTTAAGGACTAACGTAAAACAAATTCAATCTCCTAATGTTGTGTTCAGTATCACGTCTATAAGGTGTTGAATTTGGCGACGATGTACAGGGTTTCCAATGTAATGTCTTCCCATATACTCGATGGTTCGGTGGGAGTCCATGACATAGTAGTGCTTTTCACGGTGTCACTATAATGATTATGAGTGTCCATTTATACTTTCCCCCCCCCCCCATACGTGGACGGATACTTCCCATATGTGGTAAGACCCATCATAGTGATAGTTTCTACGCTAATTCACGTCGAATATGTCTCTAGCCTAGACCTATAGATGTTTTCGTTAATTTCAAGTGCTCCTTAAGGTTAAATGGATAAATTTTAAAGTTCATCTTCAGTTAAGTCTCAATTTTAGGCTCAATATCGATGTCACCTGAACCCTATAATGCAACTAAATGCTAAAGGATATTCTTTCCATTTCTATGAATTATAAACTAATGAGGGAAGAAGTGAAAATAAGAGTGCAAGTAATGCAACAAAAAATGATGCCCCCCAACTAGTTCAAAACTATTGAAATTAAACTTTTAAAACCTAATTCACTTTCACTATTCCCCAAGATGCAAACTTACTGAAAAAATCATATTGCTTCTCTTTTCACTAAGAGGCACCAATTTTTTAAATTTTTCTTTTACTTTGAAAGCTCAAAATGCAAATGAAATTAGTGAACTAAAGTAAAATCAACCAAACAAACAAATAAATTAAAAATAATCCTTTTCAGTTTTCTTTCTATGAAATGGAAAACAAGATCGCTTCAAAAAATGCATGAATGAAAATCACTTTCACTAATTTTCAAAATGATGAAAAACAAACCAAATCAAAATTTCAAAATGAAAATCACTTTCAATTTACTCTTTTGAATTCGGAAACTAGATAAGACACACTCTTCCAAACTTGCAAATCAAACAATCGCTATCTTATGTTTGACACTTAATTGAAGGTGACCTCTAGGCGCAGTGATGACCAATGAAAACGAAAACAACTTCAAAATAAGCCAGAAGAAATATACGACAAAGTTCGAGCTAACTGGAATAGAACTCTAAAGAAGAGGCTATCAACTCTCTGACGATAAATACAAGTGAAAAGTGAAGAGAAATTAACCAAGAAATATAGAAAATGTTTTAACTTCACTCTAACCACAAGCAAGTAAAAGAGACAAAACCAACCATTCAAACAACACAAACAAACAAAATACAATGGCAAGAGTTCATTCAGACTCGACTGACTTTCTCAGGGGTCAAGACACATTGGAAAGATAAGGGGAAACCATAATTTTTTCCTAGCCTTGGGATCAGCGCGTCTATGATGAAAATAACAATGCTAAAAGGCATAGAGCGTGGCTGCTTTGTAGAAAATAGCATTGTCAGTGCTACTGTAAGGGCATAAAACGTGTTGAGTGCTAAAAACAAGAAAAAAATAAAAATAAAAAATAAAAAATAAAAAAAATCACACTAAAACTAGACCTAACACACTGAAATAACTATCAAATCCTATGCATACCTATAGAGAACTAAGAAAACTCAGATCTTAGTGATCGTTCAAACTGATCAGAAATCAACCCAGGAAAGGGAGGACAAAGAGGCTAAATCTTCCCAGCAGAGTCGCCAATTTTTTTGTGAAGACAATCCCCTCTACGGATAGAGGTGATCTCACTAGCCGTATAGTGGGTCTAGCAACTTACGATACTATCTAATGAACACTTTCTTAATTAACATTCAAAGAAAGATGAGAAAGGGAAAATGACCTACCTCTTCCTGATGTTATGCTCAACTCTTTGGTGATGGCCTTAATCCACATTCCTTCAGGATCGATCCTTGCTCCTAGTGGCGTTCAAATACCTGCATGTGATTAAGAGATAACAACAAACGTGATCCAATAAAAATCATACATTAAACATCAATTGACTAACAGATCAAGGAGCATTAGGCTACTTATATGGTTATCCAAACAAATATAGAAAGTGAAACACTAGATGTATTATTGATAATATAAAAGAGGAAGCTTACAATCGTCTCCTTGATCTTGGAGGCCCCCCTTTGGTGTAATATGAGTCCAAACCAAGGCTCTTCAAGCAATCCTTCTCCCGAATGGAAATTTAGGCATTAACACAACATAAGAATATGAAGGATTAATGATCAGACCAGCCCAACAATGACCAACCAGTAGTGGAGGGATGGGGATCAATTTATAGGAAGGGAGAGGGAGTTAGGAGCCCATGAAAGAAAGAGGATGTCCCACTTTTCAAGGGATAATCCCCTATTGATAATATCAAGAGCTCCAAATGAGAGAGCTTGACCCTATCTCCACCAAACAAGATCTATATCGTCGTCCTGGAAACTTCTCAAGGTTAAAGCTTCACCTCTATTTGAGGAGACACTACTAAAAAGGGTTCGCACGGGTTTTCTAGTCAAAAGAGTGTTGACAGCACTAGGCTAGAATGGGCATCCTGCCATCAGCACAGGAAGATAACTGGAGAAAAGCGTTGACCAATAAATATAGCGTTTGAGCTAATTTTCTTCAATAATTATTCAAGGCAACTTTATTTTAGTCTTTACAAGATATCTTGATGTATTTTTCTAAGGTGGATATACCGCATAAGATGTTGATCAGTGGTTGTGATTGATGTCAACCCAAGCAGCACCAAGGGCTACCTCGATCTTGCATGGGAATTTTGACCTAAAAAATTACTATATTCTGGGTCAAGAATATTTTTATGTTTTCTACTTGTCGAGATGTTTCCGTTGATATATGGCACACCATGTAATTCTTCACGGTTTGAGAGATATTCATGTTTGAAGTTTGTAACCCCAGTTAGTGGGATAAAACCGCATGGGGTTGTCACATGGGTCATTTAAAAGTCAATAATTAATAATTTTTAAGCTCCTGAAATCCCTCCCATGTTCACTTGTTGAAGACCCTCTCAACCTAAGCATTTATATAAATTGTGATCCTCATATCCTCCTCATGTATGGATTTCGCTACCTAAAATAGGTCATCGTGGAATTTGCGCTATAACTTTTTTTCTACGAAGGTTCAGAAAATGAAATTTTTGTGAGGCAAATCTTAAATCCTGAGGAAGCTCCTGTAAAATTTTCAGATCAGGGTGCGCAATAATTTCGGAGATATGATCTGTGGAAGTTAGTGTTTTTGCAGGCTCCTGAACTTCATCTCAAAGAAGTGGCCTTAGAAAAATCGTCATAACTCTCTCTCTGAGTATCAGATTGGAATTATGTAAGAAGTTACAGATAGTACATGGACTGTAGTTTGCTCTATATTAAGTTCAGATCTGAATGAAGAAATAGTGACACGTGGCACACCATAAAATTTCGCTCTACTGAACCAGTCCATAATTAGGTCATTGTGAGAGATTGTCCATAACTCTCTCTTGAAGAATCAAAATTAGGTTAGACCTATGGCATTGGAAAGAAGATTCAGAGGACTACTGCAGACCCAAAAATCACATTAGGGATCTGAAATAACAGAGATACACCAGATTCAATATCGATTTCCTAAAAGGCAAGAAAAAGCTAGATCATGTGTTGTCAAGCACTGCAAAGGACCAGACTTTCTAGGGAAGAAAAGCAAAGCAAGGTGCAACAGAGGGTAGCATGACAAGAGCAACAATAAAGGTGTATAATATCAACAATAAGTTCACCACATGAATTCTTCAAGTGGGTAGCACTGCATACAGTCATTGTAAAGGTATCATTGTACTAAGTCATTGTAAATGCATCATTGTACAAGTGTCTATTTGCCGAGAATTGAAGAGGCAGTGTTGGGAGGTCTAGGATCATCATTAGGTGGGTGTGTCATGTATAGTGTGTCTTCTTCTTCTACATCATTCTATATCATTGTAAAGTAGACCATTTCCCCTGGTACAGGAGTCCATTCTTGTTTTATTCTTCTATAGGGTGGTAGGGTGGTGCTAGGCTAGTGCATGAAGTCACCAACAAGTTCAAACTTGTGAAAAATTCAGGGTGGTAGGGTGGTGCTAGGGTGAGTTGTAGCTCATTTCGTGTTGGGGAATCCATTCAGTTGACTACTGAAGAATCTCGGGCGTTGGAGCGTCCATCCAATGGGAGATGGAGAAGAATGTTTTTCTGTATTCTAAGAAGTTGGAGCTTTATTTTCAATTGAAGTTGAATATTAAAGAACTATTAGAAAAGAATTCAGGTGGTTTTTGTCCCAGAGAGGGTTTCCACCTTAAAAAATGTGTGCATTATGTTACTTTTGTTTACTGCTATCATTGTACAAACACTGATAATGATTGAATATTAACTAATGCTATGAAAGATTAATAATAATACAATTCAAAGGAATATTGATTCATCCCCCCTCTCAGTATTTCCAACAATTGGTATCAGAGCTTGGTTCCTTCAATATCAGTTTAACAACTGGAAGGAGGTCATTAAGCATACCAAGAATGTTGTACCTCTATTCAATGAAAATAATTATGCACTCCAGAAAGGAAGAATGGAGGTCTATCTCTTGGTGCAAGGTTACGAAGTATGGGACACTGTTCAAAATGGCTTTACACCAACCACGGATGAACAAGGTAAGAATACTTTGGTAAATGATGCAAAAGCAAAGAATATTATTATCAGTGGACTTATTGAATCTGCTTATCATAAGATGTTGGGTTGTAAAACCGCCAAAAATGTATGGGACAAGCTTGATAATATATATGTAAGTAACTCAAATGTCAAAGAAGCAAAGCTTCAAATATATAGAGAAAATTTTGAGCAACTCAGAATGAAAGAATATGGCAACATTGATGCATACTTCCAATACATTGATGAAATAACCAACACTCTAGAAGGATTGGGAGATTCAGTTCATGAGAATATTCTTATAACGTTACGAGGGAGATTCAACCCAAAGGTATTGGTCTTAGAATATAGTGCAAATCTATACAAACTCAGCAAAAAGGAATTACATGGAGTTCTCATAGCATATGAAATGAGACTAGATGAAGAATAGGGTACTTCGCATCTAGGAACTGTGTTCGTTGCATCTAAGAAAACCAATAAGGACAAACAACCTTCAACTGAAAAGACATGCACCTGCAAGTGTGAAGAAAAGGGAGATGATGAAGAAGGTACTAGAACTTGCTCCCACTTGGCCATCCGTACCACCCTCCTTTACCTTAGTTGCATCTATTTCAGATGAAGAATATGCTTACTTTACGAGAAAACTAAAAATTGGTAAGGAAAAATTCAAAGGTAAACTTCCATTGATACGCTTCGGTTGTGGTGAGGTTGGGCATTTTGTAGCAAAATGTCCAAACAGAAGTGATGGAAACTCAAAAGAAAATAAAGGCTTTAAGAAGTTCAATAAGAAAGGATCCAAAAGGAACTTTCTCTCTAAAGAAGATAGCTCATCATCCGATGAAGACAATGACATCAAAGAAGAATCCAATGAGAGAGTATTATTTATGGCCAAGCACAATAAACAAGAGGTATCAAACAACAAAGAAGAAGGGTTGACCATAGAAGAATTTTCTAAGGAAGAATTCAAGCTTATAAAAGAGCTCAAGGCTGAGAATATTTTTTCCAATACTCTTGAAGAACAAGTTCAAGGTCTCAAAATTGAAGTTGAAGAACACAAATGCATTGAAGAGTCACTTCAAAAGAAGTTGGAAGAAAGCAACCAAGAAAGGTAAGAATTAGAAACGTAGGCTGCATTCTGTAAGAAGTGAAGAAGGAAAAAATGTCAAACTATGCCAACAACTCAAGGAATTGGAAGAACTCATGAGCAATCAACGATCTCACACGTAAAATTGACTCGGTTGAAAAAAAAAGCAGGACCTTCTACAAAAAAATACAATGAACCTATGAGATCTGACATGCATGTAGACTTCCTTGGAAAAAATTCGCAAGAACAACCTTGGAAGATAATTCCTTGATGAAGATTTCCATCCAAGTACCAACATATTTTTTATGGCTATTGTTATTCATGTTGAAAATTTGGTCATAAAGCTATAGAATGTCGCACTTACCCTAGGAACCAATACAAATCCAGGAGATCTATCAAATATGAACCTCCCAGGGCTCAGCGAAACATCAATAGATTTGAACATTTAAGAAATAATATTGAATGTTACAAATGTCGAAACTTTGGACACATAGCCAGAGACTACAGACTTTAAAATCCTCCAGAAGAATATTTGAAGCCACTGAATGAACGAACATGGAAGAAGAAGAAGACTGATAATTGTGCTCTCACTCTCAAAGCTCAAAACAATAAAGATGTGTGGTATGTTGATAGCGGTTACTCAATGCATATGACTGGAGATAGAAAGAAATTTGTATCTCTGAAAAAGAAGAAGGCTGGAACTGAGTCCTTTGGAAATGATGGATCTTCAAATGTTATAGGATCAGGTCCCGTAACTCTCGGAAGAAAAGATGCTCTAGCCAAGAATGTTCTATTGGTTGAAAACATGAATCAAAACCTGCTCAGTGTTGGACAAATGTGTGATCAAGGACACACAATACTATTCAAATCCACAAAATGTGAAATCAGGAAAGGCAGGTATGGTGAAATTGTGGCTACAGCAAGTCAAGCTCCAAATGACATATATGTTTTGGATGAAAAAACTAAAGCACATATACTAGCTAAAGAGGATGATATAATATTGGGTAGCAATGATGATCGACTAAGTAAGAAATTTGCTACAAAGATGCAAAGTGAGTTCGAGATGTCTTTACTTGGCGAGCTGACATACTTCTTAGGGCTTCAAATATCTCAGCAAGAGAAAGGAATATTTATATATCAAGCCAGGTACATCAAGTAAATGCTCAAGAAATTCAAAATGGAAGATTGCAAACCCATCCTCACTCTGATGGTAACAGGTTGCAAATTGAGCATAGACGACTCATCTAAGGATGTGGATCAGAGGTTGTACATATCTATGATTGGTAGTCTTCTATATGTAACAACCTCCCGGCCAGATGTTATGCAAGTAGTTGGACAAGTAGCAAGATTCCAAGAAACACCAAAAGAATCACATATTATTTCCATCAAAATAATTCTTCGATATCTAAAGGGAACAAAAAAATATGGCTTGTGGTATCCTAAGGGTGAAAATCTCATTATTCGAGCCTTTACATATGAAGATTGGGCAATAAGCGTTGATGATCATAAGAGTACTTCTGAATCTTTTGAATATCTTCGCCAGAAGCTTGGGATTATCCCAAGTTCTCATTGGATTTTCCTTATTCATAATATAAAGGGGGAGTGTAAGTGTGTACAGGTCCGCAGGATGGTTGTGTGTCAGGGGGAGTGGAAGTGTGTACAAGTCTGCAAGATGGTTGTGTATCAGGGGGATTTACTCTTTTCCATTGATGTCAAAGGGGGAGATAATGTTGTAGGAAGAGGTGTCATGATCGCAAGGGGAGTACTTGTGTTGCCATCAATGCCAAAGGGGTACATTGTTGATCAGTGGTTGTTATTGATGTCAACCCAAGCAACACTAGGGGCTACCCTAATCTTGCATGGGAATTTTTACCTACAAGATTACTATATTCTGGGTCAAGAATATTTTTATGGTTTCTATTTGTCGAGATGTTTCCATTGATATATGGCCCACCATGTAATTCTTCATTGTTTGAGAGATATTCATGTTTGAAGTTTGTAACCGCAGTTAGTGGGCTAAAACCCCATGGGGTTGTGGCATGGGTCATTGAAAATTCAATAACTAATAATTTTTAAGCTCCTAAAATCCCTCCCATGTTCACTTTTTGAAGATCCTCTCAACCTAAGCATTTATATAAATTGTGATCCTCATATTCTCCTTATGTAGGGATTTCGCTACCTAAAACGGGTCATCGTGGAATTTTCACTATAACATTTTTTTCTAATAAGGTTCAGAAGTTGAAATGTTTATGAGGTGAAGCCAAAATCCTGAGGAAGTTCCTATAAAAATTTCAAATCAGGGCGTGCAATAGTTTCAGAGATATGATCTGTGGAGGTCAGTGTTTTTACGGGCTCTTGAACTTCATCTCAAAGAACTGACCTTGGAAAAATCATCATAACTCTCTCTCTGAGTATCGGATTGGAATTAAATGAAAATTGGAAGATAGTACATGGACTTTGGTTTTCTCTATATCAATTTAAGAGCCGAATGAAGAAATAGTGACATGTGGCACACCATACAAGTTTGCTCTACTGAACCAGTCCATAATTAGGGCATTGTGAGAGATTGGGCATAACTCTCCCTTGAAGAATCCAAATTAGGACAAACCTATGGCATTGGAAAGAAGACTCAAAGGACTAATATAGGGCCTAAAATCACACATTGGGGATCTGAAATAACAAATATACACCAGATTCAATATCGAGCTCCTAGAAGGAAAGAAAAAGCTATATAATGTGTTGTCAAGGGTTGCAAAGGACAAGACTTTACAGGGCAGAAAAGCAAAGAAAGGTGCAGTAGAGGGTAGCATGACAAGAGCATAAATAAAGGTGCATAACAGCAACAAGAATTTCACCACATTAAGTCTTTAAGTGGGTAGAACTGCATATAGTCATTGTAAAGGTATCATTGTACTAAGTCATTGTAAATGCATCATTGTATAAGTGTCTATCTGCCAAGAATTGAAGAGGCAGTGTTGGGAGGTCTAGGATCATCATTAGGTGGGTGTGTCATAGTTTGGGTTATGGTAGAGTGTGTCATTGTAAAGTGGACCATTTTCCCTGGTACGAGAGTCCATTCTTGTTTTATTCTTATATAGGGTGGTAGGCTAGTGCTAGGTTGGTGCATGAAGTCACCAACAGGTTCAAGCCTGTGAAAAATTCAGGGTGGTAGGTTGGTGCTAGGGTGAGTTGTAGCTCATTTCATTTTGGGGCATCCGTTCAGTTGACTACTAAAGAATCTCGGGCGTTGGAGCATCCATCCAGTGGGTGCTGGAGAAGAATTCTTTTCTAGATTCTAGGAAGTTGGAGCTTTATTTTCAATTGGAGTTGAATATTAAAGAATTATTAGAAAAGAATTCAGGTGGTTTTTGTCCCGGAGTGGGTTTCCACCTTAAAAAATATGTGCATTTGTGTTCCTTTTGTTTACTGATATCATTGTACAAACACTGATAATAATTGAATATTAACTAATGCTCTGAAAGATTAATAATAATACAATTGAAAGGAATATTGATTCACGCCCCCCTCCTCTTAGCATTTCCAACACAAGATTCGTCACAAGGCACTTCAGGATCAGAGACAAGAAGTAAGCACGATGAAAAATTATTGTGTAACACAGACCATACACAAATTGAAAAGGCATGAATCTAGTCGTTGTCTTAGCAGCGGTTCAATATGCCCATAAATCCTAAAAGAGCATGAGATGCTAGTTATTTTTGTGCATTCCAACAGTTCGTTGAGAAATAGTAACTAAAACCTTGTTAACTACTTCAACTTGGCTATTGGCCTATGGATAATAAAGATTAGATCTATCGTGACGTAGCCCTAACTTAACAGTAATTTTTTTCATCATACAATTTCGGAAATGGGATCCATGTTTGGTAATGATGGCTTGATGAAAACCAAACCAATCGATAATGTTATTGAGCAAGAATTGAGCCGCATTTTCACCATCATAATTATATGTAGGCATCACCTCGACCCATTTAGTGAAATAATCCACAGCAACGATGATGTATCCATGCCCCCTGACCGAGTGAGGGTTACATGTCATGAATTTAATGCCCCATTTCAAAAATGGGCCAACAATGATAATGGGTGTAGGGGAGCCGGTGGGGATCTCATTTTCTGATTAAAAATATGGCAAGCATGACATTTTTGGACGACAAGAACACAATCCTTGAAAATCAAGGGCCGGAAGTAACCAGCGCGAAGATCTTCTGAGTTGTGGTATAACCTAACATATGACCACCACAAGCTCCAGAATGGTAGTCATTTAAATCTTTCTCAGCTTCCTCATGATTTAAGCACTGTCGAAGAATGACATCGACACCAAGGTGATATAAAGTATCCCCAACAATACGATATGGTTGGGATTGATATCAAACTTGTCGTTTTTCAAACCAAGAGAGCTCGAGTCGAAAGGTTTGAGTTTGGAGATAGATGATGATATCTCCATACCATGGATCATGTGTGCCAATAAGGAAAAGAGATTCTTCAGGAATCAGCTCATCAGAAACAACATTTTTGTTTGCAAAGGGAAGGGTGCAGATCAACTCAAAAAAAACAAGTGATTTCTTCGACTTAGCCTTAGTAAATTCTAATTCAAACGCCTACAATATAACTACCCATTTGGAGTATTTTCCCTTAAGAAACTAAATTTATAAAATGTAATTCATGGGGTTACATTCTGAAATCATTGTGGTATTGTGTAGAAGGATATAGTGGTGGAAGTGTTGGATAGCAGGAATATATCCAATGCCAACTTTTCGACATGAGCATACCAAGTCTCAGCATCAAAAATATTTTGACTTAAGTAGTATATCACATGTTCGTCACCGCTATCATCATCTTGGATGAGAACCATGGTAATGGTACCATCAATGGCCACCAAATATAGGAAGTAATCGCAATGATATTTTAGGGGATGGAATAAAGGAGAGATAATGAGGGCATTCTTTAAGACATCAAAAGCCTGTTGGGAAACATCATCCCAAATAAATGGGACACCTTTCCTTAGTAAGCGAGTAAAACCCTTGGCAAGCTTAGCATAATTCGGTACGAAGCGGCGGAGTAAGTTCGCCTTCCCTTGCAAACTTTGAATTTGATGTAACAAGGATAGAGGAGGTAGATTGACGATAGCCTCCATTTTGAGAGGATTGATTTAGCTGCCCTGCTTGGATACTATGAACCCTAAGAGATGACCAGATTCAATGCAAAAGACACAGTTATGAGGATTCAATTGAATATTATAGTGTTAGCATCGAATAAAAATCGCTCAAAGATGAGTCGAGTGATCAACATGCTTAGCAGAGTGTGCAATCATCAAGATAGGTTTGGACGATATGATTGATATCATGAAAATCATAAGACATCTCCCATTGGAAGGTAGTGCCAACATTTTTTAGGCCAAACGGAAGCTTTTTATAGGCAACGGTTTCCCAAGGACAGATAGAGGTGGTTTTGTGTTGATCAGAGGGAAGGATATTGATCTGGTTGTATCCACAGAAGTCATCCATAAAGGAAAAAATCTCACTCCCAGCACATTTGTTAATGATTTGGTAGACAAAAGGATTTGGATAGTTATCTTTAGTACAAGCATGATTAATTTCTCGATAATCAACACAAATGCAATTTTTTCCTTATTTCTTAGTTACCAGAATGATATTGGACACCCAATCTGTCATTGGGATGGGGTAAATAAAACCATATTTGAGAAGTTTTTCAACTTGTCCTTTATGACAGTTTCTTTCCATGGGTGTACTAAACGGAGATGTCGTCGAACAAGTCTCGCATCTGGATAAGTAGGGATCTCATGCTCCACAATAATGGGATCAATGTTAGGAATTCCTTCACATGACCAAGAAAATATAGAATAGAGTTCTTTGAAGAGGGTCGTATAAATTTCAATCTCGTCAGGAGAAAAAGAGGCCCCAATATTAATTTTTTCGACAACCCCTACTTTCAGTGAGATGGTGATGGGTATTGTTGTGGAAATGTTTCGCATGTTTCCTTTCGACAACATCTCATGAACCGAGATGGGTGTCTGAAGGGGATCCGTCATTATAGAGGATACGAGAGTCTCTAAATAAGTAATAATCTCAACAAGGCTTGGAATAAATTAGGAATGATGATGAGTATCATTCTAAGGAGTTTCGTCAAGAAACATGACTTCGGCAAAGCTTTCGTTAGTCAGAAAATTCTTGTCCTAAGGATCATCAGAATGCAGAGAACCAAGCAAAGAGGATTTTGAGTACGATTCTATGACAGTATTCAAATTATCAGAACTTTGAGATACAACTGCTTAAGTTGAAACAAATGTTTGATATGCTTGTTCAACAGGGCTAAGCAGCATAACATCGCCAAATCGGTCAACCTGATCAGTATTGGGTATGATCTAAGGGTCGTGATGAGATGTGATCACATTAATCGAAGGGATATTAGAAGGAGGAGGGAGGGAAAAATTTCCCATCAAAGAGGACTCTTTGAAAAGGACCACTCCAACACTTCCGTAAGGTATGGTTGACTTCCTAATGTAAGGCACATTTCCAGTCAAATAATCGCTGGAAATGAATGCTAGCTGGTCGACCGTGACAATATTTCCTTGATGGGGAAAGTGAAGCACGTGAAATAAAGTAGAAACTACACAAACCATTGCATTTTTCCCACTTCGACCAACTAGGAGGTTGTAATTGAGAGGCGTGCCAACAACTTTGACCTCCATATTAACAATTTTTCCTTCCAAATGAATTATTATAACGTTGATAATACCATACAAGTGGAAACCTCTTCCATCAAAATCTTCCAAAGTATTGGGGGACTGGTTGAGAGGAAGAGATTCAAGGGCTTTCCAACATGCGATAGACATAATGCAGGTGAAAGCACCTTAATCAAAGAAAGTCTAATGAATGGTCTTTCCCAAGATGACGACTTAAATAAGGAAAGAAATTTAGGGTGGAAAGCGATGAACATGGTTTTCCAAATAAAAGGTAACAAAATTGGAATTTGTGAGATTAATTTTCCCTATAGCAGAAACCAAAGCCTTCTTCTGTGTCAAGCATGTCTGAAGGACCTCTAACGCCAACATTGCCGAAGGCGCCTAAGCTAAGTCTTATACAATATTGTAATGCTAAACATCTCGGGCATTCATATTATAAGATGATTTTCAAAGAACACCTTTGGGGGGTGGTCTCATTATGGATTTACTGCTATGTCTCTCGATATGGAGAGGACCAGAATTGGGTGGAGTGGAGGAATAAGGTATATCAGTAGCATCTTTCTCCACCACGGATTTGTCAGGAGTTGGGTAATATTTAGATCTGGTGGAAACGTTGATATGTTGTTTACCACTCATAAATACTTGGGAACTACTGGAGGTTTCTCCCTGATATTGAACTATGAGTTGTGTTTGCTGCGACGGGAAAGGTTCCTTCAATATTGCTAGCGTCCCAAAGGTGCCTTTCAGAATTATTACTTACTTTGGCACGTCGGGGGTAGTCTTTGGTGTAATGATCCTCATCACAGATAAGGCAAGGAAACTTGGGATTTATTTTTGATGAATCATCAACATACGACTTTGGTGAATCTTGTTTAAGGGTATCTAGTTTGGATTTACCTTTATCCTTTTTTTTCCCTTCAAGGATTTCCTACTTGCGGTAGATTGAATAACATTAACCTCTGAGGTTTTACCAGGATTCTTTTGACTAGGTGCAACATCAGGAGTTGTAGCAGGAGTTGATTTGGACTTGGAAAACTTAGCAGGGGTACTACTAGGCTGTTGAGTAACAGATCTAATAACACCATCAATTGGTTTTGAATCAGTAGGTTTGGAAGATGTGGGATCCGTTGAAGGTTGCGAAGCATAGGGAAGCAACTCATTCAAAGTGCCATATTGTGAGTAGACTAAGTCTAAGTACTGGGCATGAGAAATAGCTTTTTCTTCGTTAATACAACCTCCCATGGCTATGTCCTTGGTGATTTTAGGAATGAATGATTTAGTAAACCATTTTGTTAAGATTTGGTCTGGGATTTCGAATTTAATGAGAAAACATCTGGGTCTCCATTCATGAATTTGATCAGAGATATGAGTGGACGTCTATTGTTCCAACGATGTTAGAAGATGAGTCTCGGTCTCATACCGGACATGAAACTGAAAATGGGTAAGAAAATCCATGGCTAAAGAGTTAAAGTTTTGTAATTAAACTCCAGGAAGCTCATTGTACGAATTCACGACAACACCCAGGAGAGTACGCTGGAAATGATGTAATCGGATGGAATTGTCAACCAAAGAGTTGGACGAATACTAGAGGTGATATGTCATGATGTGTGCTTGGAGGTCTTCTCCAGCCTTTCCTTCAAAATTAGGACAATATCCAGGGATTTTTGTTAGAACCGAAGGCCAATACAGGGAATGTAGTATTTGGTCATTTAAAAGCCTTGACACGTCTGGTAATTCCAATGTTTCCAAAAATGGCAACTGAGGGTTGTACGAGGCATATGGTCTCTGATAAGCACCAAACTGATTATTCCAACCTTGTTGGAATTGGTTCTGCCCCCATTGGGGTTGGTTTTAACCATATGGACCAAATTGGCCATACTATTGGTAAAAGGGTTGATGCAATATCATCAAAGCTAAATTTTCATTATTCATTTGTGTAATTTAGGGGGTGAGGTGTTTTAATTATTTTATTAATTGTTTTGCTCATTTTTAATAAATTAAGAGAGAAAATTGTAAGTGAGGATTATTTTAAATATTCTTTTAATCAATTAAAGGATATGAGTGGAGTTGAATTAGGTAGATAATCTAGGGATTAGGAATTCCATAAACGGGACTTAGTTGAGTCCAAAAAAAAGATAAATCTAATCTAGATTTTAGTTCACATTTGTGTGGAGGAAATTATGGAGTGGAATAAATTAATATCTATGTATAAATAGGAGGATTGTGTGAGGATGAAAGACAAGTGAGGAATACAGAGAAAGTGAGAGAAATGGTTTGAGAGCTTTTGTAAGAGGGTCGAGAGTCGAGAGGCCATCTATTGTAATATTCAGCCAAGGAATTTCTTGTGTTAATATAAATCAGTATTTTTGGTTCTATGGCTCTCTTTCCTTTATGTATATGTTGAGCTGCATCAAATATTTTGTTTAATGAAGAGTTTTTTTGAGATTTTGAATGTTGAAGGAAGCACTCGAGTTTTTATATGCTAGGATCTGTTTTAACCTAGTATCCTGGCATCATTTGGTATCAAAGCCTAAAGATCACATTCATCCGTGCAACCATGGACAAGAGATAAATGAGTGAATTTAATCTCTGAAATTATATATGTGTGTCGTGTATGGGTGTGTTAAACTGCAGGAACTGGAAGCGATCAGACTGGACGTGAAGATGAGTGAGGAAGTAAAATGCGATGGTTATAGATTTAATTATAAAAGCCATTTCCAAACGACATTGATGGTGGCAATGTGTTCCTATAGCAACGCATTGTGCATTCTTTGTAATATAGAAACTCGTCCAAACACTACGCCTTTATCACTTGTGATTTCTATTTGCCTTTTCTACAATGCCCGGATTTGAACACTGGTTATTACCCTTTGCCTTTTCAGGCGTTATGAGCAGTTGAACGAGTCTACAGTAGAAGGGTGGCATAATTGTCAAGGCCACAGCCTTAACGCACTGTGTGAAGGGCAGCGTCAAGCGGTGGATACAACAATCGAAACCACAGCATAGACACCACGAGAAACGTGGTTAATGGGCTATAAATTACAAACACCATGTGATATTACACTCTGCGTGACACCGCAGGTGATCATAACAAATATCACAATGTGAAGAAATGGTGAAAAACGCATTATTATTTCACAGGTATGATATAGTAAGTGGAGTCTGTGGCATCAGCATCCCTGCATTAATTAAATTATGTAACGTGGGCATGGTGTATATGATGCAACATAAATATGACGAGTTGAATCTTCTTAATTGATCACATTTGTTTGATAAAAGGCGTTGATTGGTATGAACCATGGGCTTGAGGATTCCATGGTCTCAATTGCTTGAAAGGTCGGTGTTGGGTTGTGTGAACCGTGGGTTCAACCACCAAGGTCGCGTTAAACTTTTTTAAAATGGATTCGAAATGCATAAATTTGATTTTTTTATTATTGTTTGTATAACAATGATCTCTTAAGGATTTCATTGGGTTTGGAATGAAGTTTGTAGAATTAAAACGAGCTGCAATATAGATCATTGTCATATGTTTTTCATTAGAATGGAATTTAGAATTGCACATTAACTGGTGAGGAAGGAATCAATTCCATCATTGGGGAGAGTAAATCTGGGTCTTAGTAAAATCGAAAAAAAAATTCTATATAAATTTTAAAGCGAAAATTTTCTTTCTACATCAATTTTTGGAAGCCAGTCATATCGATGCACTTAAAAAACGCATGTGTGGGTCTTGTGAAAGAGGTGTGGCTCCAGCAGAATATTCAAGGTATGGATCTAGTATTTTCACGGTACCACCTTCTAGCATAAGAAAAGGTCATTGGGATTGATCAAGGTAAAGTTTTTGCAAATAGTTCATGTACGTTTTTTGGAGAATATAATCTTGGAAGGATATTCTGTTACATTAAGGTTTCATGTTTCCAAAAGCCAAGAAATTGACATTGAAGAGAAACCCGAGGGATTGAGAAAAGGGAACTTGGCTTAAGCTAAGAGGGGAGATTGTGCGTACCTTGAAGGTTTACAAATATTGTTTGCTTGGGAAGATTTATGTTGCAAAGTTGTTGGGTAGAGATTACTTGCTGGGGAGAGAATGGACCTTGCACATCAGGAATTCAAATGAAGAGTTTAAATTATTTGGAATTATATATATTATAATTTCTTGATACATTCAATACTAAAGTGTGCATTGGTTGATTGCATTGAATTTTGGTGTGGAGACAAAGTTTGTAGAGGCTTGAATGTATTCCTAAAAGAATACGCGAGAGAAGGGTTGGATCATTTCAACCACAAGAAGATTCAAGGTAGGTGCTCATTGAATGAATCAAAATTCATTGAGCAGAGGTATTTTAAAATCTGGATGATTAAATTTCCTTGCCATACTTAAGAAGTTGATATTTTGTAAATGTTATGAAAGAGTGAAAATGTTGCAAATGCGTAGGTATAATGTTTTTTCACCACAGTAGCTTTAAAGAAATTTAAGTTTTGCTTAATTGAATGGAAAAGAGAATACACTAATCCTGGGTGATATAAAAATAAGTATTCATTTTTATGTGAGAGGGTTTATTATGCATAATGTGAATTCTTCGCAGTTTTGGTTAAGTCATTTTGGACCAAATATTGTAGTTGGAAATGGGAGAATTCTTTTGTGTTTAAGATTGAAAAACCAATTGCTTGATGTTGTAGAATATTTGTTTTTACCATCATACAGCGACATCTAAGGAGGAATTATCCAGGATGGAAACAATGTACGAGTTGTACATTATTCATCAAAGAGGTTGAAATATGAATAGCTTGTTCTCTGTACACAGGTGAAATATGTGAATTGATGTTGTATGGTGCATCAAAGTGCAGGAAAAAAAAATTCACTAAATTGACGAGCTTATGGTATGAAGGGAATGCAAGTATTCATAGTGACAAAGACAACACAGAAGAGTGGAATCCAGAAAGTTGCAATTGCAAAGAGAAGGTCTATTAATAACCTTAATGGGAGCATAAGGTATGATAATTCAGAAAGGTATTTTTGAATTTTGAAAATGGAATGGTTTATTTATTTCACCATAAAATAAATCTTAGAAAACATGGATTGCATTTTGATTAAAGACTTCGGTATCATGGGAAACTGATGATATTTCATAACAATAGAGTGTGAGAGAGAGTGAAGATTTTACATCCCGAAACCCAAAGAGTTTGGTCATTGTAGCACAAGCATTACTAAAGTGTTGTTTGCAGCAAAGTGAATCAAGAGAATTGCCCAAAGATGATTCCAAGACAAAGAACTGAAAGTGATCAAGCATATAAAGAGAGCTTGCATTATTGAATGGCAAGTATGAAAGCTTGTTGAAAAGAGGATTCGAATGAAATCCACCCGTGAACAATGAAGTTCACAAAGGAGGAGAAGATGACTGTTGATAGTCATTTCAGAAGATCTGATGAAGACCACAGCAGAAGGAAGAAGAAGGAAAATGCCAAGGTAAGTGGCATATGTGAGAAGTTGATTGATGAATATTATGAGCGGGAGAAGGCTGAGATAACATTTCACCTTGAATTTTTGATGGAATTATTATAGAGGAATGTGAAAGACCAAACACATGGTTGGACCATGAGGAAGAAAGTGAAGTGGCAAAGACTACATGCAAAGAGGGAACAAGAGGTAAACATAAAGTTGACAGATTAGCTGAGGAAGCTCGAGCAGATGATGAGGTGTGAAGAAATCAGAGAAGTTGAGTTGAAAATGGAAGTTTCCATTTGTGGCCTAGAACAGGGTGAAATTCTGGGTGAAGAGATCAATGAGGAAGATCTCATGAACTATTGGAATAGTTTAGAAGAATCTAAAGATGTGTTGGTGAGAGAAGAAGATGAGGCTATGAAGCCTTGCATTTTTAAATCTCACAGTTTATGTATGTTTGCAGGATGTGCGAAATATGGTGGACAGTCTAGTGAAACTGTCACAAAGATTAATGAAACTCTTGAGGTGAAGTGTGATGGAGAATGACTTTTAGAGGGGGAAGGTAATAATTTGTTGCAATAGGAAGAAATCATCGATGAATTCTTGTTTGGGGTAAGATAGCCAGTTGACGCTGGTATGGAGCAAGAGCATAAAGGAAATGCCAAAAAGATATTCCAAGGAGGTAAACAAATTTATTTGTTTAATGAATTTCCTGACAGAATTTTACTATGTCATGAAATAGAAAACAAGACAACTCAGGAAGATTTCCAGAAGAAGAATGAATCTGGGAATGAAGGTTGTGATGAAGTGCTAGAAAGATTTCACATGGAAATCGAGTTCTTGGAACGGTGGCTTAAGGAACCTGAGGGAGAAATGAAGCTTGCAGAATCTGATCCAGAAGAGATTGCAGTTACTATGCGTGATAGGGATGAAATGTTTTTAACATCTATAGATTTGAATGAATGTTATAAATTTTCAAATAATAATGTAATTGTAGGTACAAAAAACGACATTAACAGATATGATGTCGAAATCAGAGAAATTGAGCAGAAATTATTTGGAGTTGAGATGGAAGATCAGGGGCAATAAGAAAGTTATGTCCGTAGAGACATAAAGGATACATAAATATTCATCCAACAGGATAAAGATGAAAGCAACCAGCAATTCAAAACAGGATATGTTGAAATCCAAAAATTCGATGATGGGAGATTGGTGCTTGAAGCATCAAAAGAGGCTAAAAGGTCTTATCTTTCTAAAACTAACAATTTGTTGATGAACGCAGGTACAACACGGATGAGAAATTTGTTGCTATAAAAACAATCAAAGACTATAGTTGTAATCAAGAAGGAGTTCTTGATTATTCTTCATTGCATAAAGTTGAGTGTTCAGCTCAGTTGGGGACGAACGCATTAGACAAAGAGGAATTACTCTGCGGAATTGGCGGAAGCAATTTTTGTAAAGGTCGATGGAATCCAATTGACAGAGTGAGTGATGAGTTACCAAATCGAGTTGGTACTTTGAAGGACCAGTGACAGAACAAATTTTGGAATCCTGGAGGGAGCAAGTCATCAGGACTTGTGGCTGTTGCATTATTACAGAAAAGTGACAGACCTCATAGACCAGAGTCTATGGAAACTTCTCTACATGGGGAGTCTGATGTAGGAGCATCAAAGCTAAATTTTCATTATTCATTTGTGTAATTTATGGGATGAGGTGTTTTAATTTTTTTATTAATTATTTTTCTCATTTTTAATAAAATAAGAGAGAAAATTGTAAGTGAGGATTATTGTAAATATTCTTTTTATAAATTAAAGAATATGAGTGGAGTTGAATTAGGGAGATAATCTAGGGATTAGGAATTCCATGAATGGGACTTAGTTGAGTCCAAAAAACATATAAATCTAATTTAGATTTTAGTTGAGATTTGTGTGGAGGAAATTATGGAGTGGAATAAATTCATATTTGTGTATAAATAGGAGGATTGTGTGAGGATGAAAGACAAGTGAGGAATACAGAGAGAGTGAGAGAAATGGTTTGAGAGCTTTTGTAAGAGGGCCGAGAGCCGAGAGGCCATCTATTGTAATATTCGGCCAAGGAATTTCTTTTGTTAATATCAATCAGTATTTTTGGTTGTATGGCTCTCTTTCCTTTATGTATATGTTGAGCTGCATCAAATATTTTGTTTAATGAAGAGTTTTTTTGAGATTTTGAATGTTGAAGGAAGCACTCGAGTTTTTATATGCTAGGATCTATTTTAACCCAGTATCCTGGCATCATTTGGTATCAGAGTCTAAATATCACATTCATCCGTGAAACCATGGACAAGAGATAAATGAGTGAATTTAATCTCTGCAATTATATATGTGTGTTGTGTATGGGTGTGTTAAACTGCAGGAACTAGAAGTGATCATACTAGACATGAAGATGAGTGGGGAAGTAAAATGCGATGGTTATAGATTTAATTATAAAAGCCATTTCCAAACGACATTGACGGTGGCAATGCGTTCTTGTAGCAACGCATTGTGCATTCTTTGTGATATAGAAACTCGTCCAAACACTATGCCTTTAGCACTCGTGATTTTTGTTTGCCTTTTCTGCAACACCCACCTTTGAACACTGGTTATTACCCTTTTCCTTTTCAGGCATTATTTTCCAACGTGATTTCCCCCCCGAGCATGCTATCTAGAATTGCTTTTTTTTCTGTGTGAAATCTACAGGGTCAAGTCTCAGTCAGACTTTAAATTCAATCTAGGAGGACGTTGGAGATAGTTCTCTGCGTTAACAGACCTGGGTACCACGACTGTATGAGCAGTTGAACGAGTTTACAGTAGAAGGGTGGCACAATTGTCAAGGCCACAGCCTTAACGCACTATGTGAAGGGCAACGTCAAGCGGTGGATGCAAGCATCGAAACCACGGCATAGACACCACGAGCAATGTGGTTAATGGGCTATAAATTACAAACGTCGTGTGATATTACACTCCGCGTGACATCGTAGGTGATCATAACAAATAGCACAACGTGCAGAAATGGTGAACAACGCATTATTATTTCACAGGAATTATATAGTAAGTGGAGTTTGTGGCATCAACATCCCTGCATTAATTAAATTATGTAACGTGGGCATGGTTTATATGACGCAGCATAAATATGACGAGTTGAATATTCTTAATTGATCACATTTGTTTGATAAAAGGCGTTGATTGGTATGAACCATGGGCTTGAGGATTCTATGGCCTCAATTGCTTGAAAGGCTGGTGTTGGGTTGTGTGAACCGTGGGTTCAACCACCAAGGTCGCGTTGAAATTTTTTAAAATGGATTCCAAATGCATAACTTCGATTTTGCTATTATTGTTTGTATAACAATGATCTCTTAAGGATTCTGTTGGGTTTGGAATGAAGTTTGTAGAATTAAAAAGAGCTGCAATATAGATCATTGTCATATTTTTTTCATTAGTATGGAATTTAAAATTGCACGTTACGTGGTGAGGAAGGAATCAATTCCATCATTGGGGAGAGTAAATCTGGGTCTTAGTAAAATCGAACAATTTTTCTATATAAATTTTAAAGTGGAAATTTTCTTTCTACATCAATTTTTGGAAGCCAGTCATATCAATGCACTTAAAAAATGCATGTGTGGGGCTTGTGAAAGAGGTGTGGCTCCAGCGGAATATTCAAGGTATGGATCCAGTATTTTCACGGTACCACCTTCCAGTGTAAGAAAAGGTCACTGGGATTGATCGAGGTAAAGTTTTTGCAAATAGTTCATGTGAGTTTTTTGGAGAATATAATCTTGGAAGGATATTCTGTTACATTAAGGTTTCATGTTTCCAAAAGCCAAGAAATTGACATTGAAGAGAAACCCGAGGGATTGAGAAAAGGGAACTTGGCTTAAGCTAAGAGGGGAGATTGTGCGTACCTTGAAGGTTTACAAATATTGTTTGCTTGGGAAGATTTATGTTGCAAAGTTGTTGGGTAGAGATTACTTGCTGGGGAGAGAATGGACCTTGCACATCAGGAATTCAAATGAAGAGTTTAAATTATTTGGAATTATATATATTATAATTTCTTGATACATTCAATACTAAAGTGTGCATTGGTTGATTGCATTGAATTTTGGTGTGGAGACAAAGTTTGTAGAGGCTTGAATGTATTCCTAAAAGAATACGCGAGAGAAGGGTTGGATCATTTCAACCACAAGAAGATTCAAGGTAAGTGCTCATTGAATGAATCAAAATTCATTGAGTAGAGGTATTTTAAAATCTGGATGATTAAATTTCCTTGCCATACTCAAGAAGTTGATATTTTGTAAATGTTATGAAAGAGTGAAATGTTGCAAATGCGGAGGTATAAGTTTTCTTCACCATAGTACCTTTAAAGAAATTTAAGTTTTGCTTAAATGAATGGAAAAGAGAATACGGTAATCCTGGGTGATATGAAAAGAAGTATGCATTTTTATGTGAGAGGGTTTATTATGCATAATGTGAATTCTTCGCAGTTTTGGTTAAGTCATTTTGGACCAAAGATTGTAGTTGGAAATGGGAGAATTATTTTTTGTTTAAGATTGAAAACCCAATTTCTTGATGTTGTAGAATATTTATTTTTACCATCATACAGCGGCAACTAAGGAGGAATTATTCAGGATGGACACAATGTACGAGTTGTACATTATTCATCAAAGAGGTTGAAATATGAATAGCTTGTTCTCTGTACACAGGTGAAATATGTGAATTGATATCGTATGGTGCATCAAAGTGCAGGAAAAAATTTTGCGCTAAAATGATGAGCTTATGGTATGAAGGGCATGCAAGTATTCACAGTGACAAAGACGGCACAGAAGAGTGGAATCCAGAGAGTTGCAATTGAAAAGAGAAGGTCTAATAATAAAGTTCTATTAATAACCTTAATGGGAGCATAAGGTATGATAATTCAGAAAGGTATTTTTGAGTGTTGAAAATGGAATGGTTTATTTATTTCACCATAAAATAAATCTTGGAAAACATGGATTGCATTTCGATTAAAGACTTCAGTATCATGGGAAACTGATGATATTTCATAACAATGGAGTATGAGAGAGAGTGAAGATTTTACATCCTAAAATTTATTAGAGGTGTATGTTTGTTGGAAGATTGTATAAATTGAATTAAGTAAAAATATCCACTATCATAATTTGGACAAGCCTTGAAGTCAAAATAGATGTTAGGATCAAATGAAAGTTTGGATAGTTTGAGTTAAGATTGAGTATTTTTCATCTAAGATGAAGATTTGATGTAAAGTCTGGAGTCAAAGAGTCGTAAGAAAATAAAAGTTTTAAATGTAATTGGGTGCATGATCGGCAGAGTCCGACACCCAAAGATTTTGGTCATTGTAACACAAGTATTACTAAAGTGTTGTTTGCAGTAAAGTGAAGCAAGAGAATTGCCCAAAGATGATTCAAAGACAGAGACTGAAAGTGATCAAGCACAAGAATAGAGCTTGCATTATTGAATGGAAAGTATGAAAGCTTGCTAAAAAGAGGATTCGAATGAAATCCACCCATGAACAATGAAGTTCACAAAGGAGGAGAAGATGACTGTTGAAAGTCATTTCAGAAGATCTGATGAAGACCATAGTAGAAGGAAGAAGAAGGAAAATGCCAAGGTAAGTGGCATATGTGAGCAGTTGACTGATGAAGATTATGAGCCGCAGAAGTCTGAGATAATAGTTCACCTTGAATTGTTGATGGAATTATTATAGAGGAATGTGAAAGACCAGACACATGGTTGGACCATGAGGAAGAAAGTGAAGTGGCAGAGACTACATGCAAAGAGGTAACAATAGGTAAACATACAGTTGACAGAAGAGCTAAGGAAGCTCGAGCAGATGATGAGGTGTGAAGAACTCAGAGAGGTTGAGTTGAAAATGGAAGTTTCCATTTGTGGCCCAGAACAGGGTGAAATTTTGGGTGAAGAGATCAATGAGGAAGATCTCATGAACTATTGGAATAGTTTAGAAGAATTTGAAGATGTGTTGGTGATAGAAGAAGATGAGGCTATGAAGCCTTGCATTTTTAAATCTCATAGTTTATGTATGTTTGTAGGATGTGTGAAAGATGGTGGACAGTCTAGTGAAACTGTCACAGAGATGGATGAAACTCTTGAGGTGAAGTGTGATGGATAATTCCTTTCAGAGGGGGAAGGTACTAATTTTTTGGGTTAATAAAAAACTCAAAAACAGGTTATTCCTTCTCCTCTAAAAATTAGGAAGAAATCATCGATGAATTCTTGTTTGGGGTAAGACAGCCAGTTCAATCTGTTATGGAGCAGGAGCATAAAGGAAATGCCAAAAAGATATTCCAAGGAGGTAAACAAATGTATTTGTTTAATGAATTTGCCGACAGAATTTTACCATGTGATGAAACAGAAAACAGGAAAAACTCACGAATATTGCCAGAAGAAGAATGAATCTGGGAATGAAGGTTGTGATGAAGTGCTGGAAAGATTTTTCATGGAAATCGAGTTCTTGGAACGGTGGCTTAAGGAACCTGAGGGAGAAATGAAGCTTGCAGAATTTGATCCAGAAGAGATTGCAGTTACTATGCGTGATAGGGATGAAATGTTTTTAACATATATAGATTTGAATGAATGTTCTAACTTTTCAAATAATAATGTAACTGTAGGTACAAAAAATGACATTAACAGATATGATGTCGAAATCAGAGAAATTGAGCAGAAATTATGTGGAGTTGAGATGGAAGATCAGGGGCAGTAAGAAATTTATGTCCGTAGATACATAAAGGAGACAGAAAAATTCATCTAGCAGGATAAAGATGAAAGCAACCAGCAATTCAAAATAGGATCTGTTGAAATCCAAAAATTCGATGATGGGAGATTGGTGCTTGAAGCATCAAAAGAGGTTGAAAGGTATTATATTTTTAATACTAACAGTTTGTTGATGAACGCAGGTACAGCACCGGATGAGAAAGTTGTTTATATAAAATAAATCAAAGACTATAGTTGTAATCAAGAAGGAGTTCTTGATTATTCTTCATTGCATAAATTTGAGTGTTCAGCTCAGTTGGAGACGAATGCATTGGACAAAGAGGAATTACTCCGCGGAATTGGCGGAAGCAATTGTTGTAAAGAATGAAGGAATCCAATCGACAGAGTGAGTGATGAGTTACCAAATCGAGTAGGTACTTTAAAGGACCAACGACATAACAGAGTTTGGAATCCTAGAGGGAGCAATTCATCAGGACTTGTGGCTGTCACATTATTACAGAAAAGCGACAGACCTCACAGACCAGAGTCCATGGAAACTTCTCTACATGGGGAGTCTGATGCAGGAGTATCAAAGCTAAATTTTCATTATTCATTTGTGTAATTTAGGGGGTGAGGTGTTTTAATATTTTTATTAATTATTTTGCTCATTTTTAATAAAGTGAGAGAGAAAATTGTAAGTGAGGATTATTGTAAATATTATTTTAATAAATTAAAGGATATGAGTGGAGTTGAATTAGGTAGATAATCTAGGGATTAGGAATTCCATAAACAGGACTTAGTTGAGTCCAAAAAAAATATAAATCTAATTTAGATTTTAGTTGAGATTTGTGTGGAGGAAATTATGGAGTGGAATAAATTCATATTTGTGTATAAATAGGAGAATTGTGTGAGATGAAAGACAAGTGAGGAATAGAGAGAGAGTGAGAGAAATGGTTTGAGAGATTTTGTAAGAGGACCGAGAGCCGAGAGGCCATCTATTGTAATATTCAGCCAAGGAATTTCTTGTGTTAACATCAATCAGTATTTTTGGTTGTATGGATCTCTTTCCTTTATGTATATGTTGAGTTGCATCAAATATTTTGTTTAATGAAGAGTTTTTTTGAGATTTTGAACGTTGAAGGAAGCACTCGAGTTTTTATATGCTAGGATCTGTTTTAACCCAATATCCTGGCATCATTTGGTATCAGAACCTAAAGATCACATTCATCCATGTAGCCATGGACAAGAGATAAATGAGTGAATTTAATCTCTGCAATTATATATGTGCGTTGTGTATGGGTGTGTTAAACTACAGGAACTGGAAGCGATCAGACTGGACGTGAAGATGAGTGGGGAAGTAAAATGCGATGGTTATAGATTTAATTATAAAATCCATTTCCAAACGACATTGACAGTGGCAATGCATTCCTGTAGCAACGCATTGTGCATTATTTTTGATATAGAAACTCGTCCAAACACTATGCCTTTAGCACTCATGATTTATGTTTTCCTTTTCTGCAATGCCCGCCTTTGAACACTGGTTATTACCCTTTTCCTTTTTAGGTGTTATTTTCCAACGTGAGTTTCCCCCTGAGCACACTATCTGGAATTGCTTGTTTTTCTGTGTGCAATCTACAGGGACAAGTCCCAGTCAGACTTTAAATTCAATCTAGGACAACGTTGGAGATAGTTCTCTGCATCAACAGACCTAGGTGTCGTGACTGTATGAGCATTTGAACGAGTTTATGGTAGAAGGGTGGCATAATTGTCAAGGCCATAGCCTTAATGCACTATGTGAAGGGCAACGTCAAGCGGTGGATGCAAGCATCGAAACCACGGCATAGACACCACGAGCAATGTGGTTAATGGGCTATAAATTACAAATGCCGTGTGATATTACACTCTGCGTGACATCGCAGGTGATCATAACAAATAGCACAACGTGCAGAAATTGTGAACAACGCATTATTATTTCACAGGAATGATATAGTAAGTGGAGTCTGTGGCATCAGCATCCCTGCATTAATTAAATTATGCAATGTGGGCATGGTGTATATGACGCAGCATAAATATGACGAGTTGAATCTTCTTAATTGATCACATTTGTTTGATAAAAGGCGTTGATTGGTATGAAACATGGGCTTGAGGATTCCATGGTCTCAATTTCTTGAAAGCCCGGTGTTGGGTTGTGTGAACCGTGGGTTCAACCACCAAGGTCACATTGAAATTTTTTAAAATGGATTCCAAATGCATAACTTCGATTTTGTTATTATTGTTTGTATAACAATGATCTCTTAAGGATTATGTTGGGTTTGGAATGAAGTTTGTAGAATTAAAAAGAACTGCAATATAGATCATTGTCATATGTTTTTCATTAGTATGGAATTTAGAATTGCACGTTAAGTGGTGATGAAGGAATCAATTCCATCATTAGGGAGAGTAAATCTAGGTCTTAGAAAAATCGAACAATTTTTCTATATAAATTTTAAAGTGGAAATTTTATTTCTACATCAATTTTTGGAAGCCAGTCGTATCAATGCACTTAAAAAAGGCATGTGTGGGGCTTGTGAAAGAGGTGTGGCTCCAACGGAATATTCAAGGTATGAATCCAGTATTTCCACGATACCACCTTCCAGCGTAAGAAAAGTTCACTGGGATTGATCGAGGTAAAGTTTTTGTAAATAGTTCATGTATGTTTTTTGTAGAATATAATCTTGGAAGGATATTCTGTTACATTAAGGTTTCATGTTTCCAAAAGCCAGGAAATTGACATTGAAGAGAAACCCAAGAGATTGAGAAAAGGGAACTTGGCTTAAGCTAAGAGGGGAGATTGTGCGTACCTTGAAGGTTTACAAACATTGTTTGCTAGGGAAGATTTATGTTGCAAAGTTGTTGGGTAGAGATTATTTGTTGGGGAGAGAATGGACCTTGCACATCAGGAATTCAAACGAAGAGTCTAAATTATTTGGAATTATATATATTATAATTTCTTAATACATTCAATACTAAAGTGTGCATTGGTTGATTGCATCAAATTTTGGTGTGGAGACAAAGTCTGTAGAGGCTTGAATGTATTCCTAAAAGAATGCGCGAGAGAAGGGTTAGATCATTTCAACACAAGAAGATTCAAGGTAAGTGCTCATTGAATGAATCAAAATTCATTGAGTAGAGGTATTTTAAAATCTGGATGATTAAAATTCCTTGCCATACTCGAGAAGTTGATCTTTTATAAATGTTATGAAAGAGTGAAAATGTTGCAAATGCGGAGGTATAAGGTTTTTTCACCACAGTAGCTTTAAAGAAATTTAAGTTTTGCTTAAATGAATGGAAAAGAGAATACGCTAATCCTGGGTGATATAAAAATAAGTATGCATTTTTATGTGAGAGGGTTTATTATGCATAATGTGAATTCTTCACAGTTTTGGTTAAGTCATTTTGGACCAAAGATTGTAGTTGGAAATGGGAGAATTCTTTTGTGTTTAAGATTGAAACCCCAATTTCTTGATGTTGTAGAATATTTGTTTTTACCATCATACAACGGCATCTAAGGAGGAATTATTCAAGATGGACACAATGTACGAGTTGTACATTATTCATCAAAGAGGTTGAAATATGAATAGCTTGTTCTTTGTACACAGGTGAAATCTGTGAATTGATGTTATATGGTGCATCAAAGTGCAGGAAAAATGTTTGCACTAAAATTACGAGCTTATGGTATGAAGGGCATGTGAGTATTCACAGTGACAAAGATGGCACAGAAGAGTGGAATCCAGAGAGTTGCAATTGCAAAGAGAAGGTCTATTAATAACATTAATGGGAGCATAAGGTATGATAATTCATAAAGGTATTTTTGAATGTTGAAAATGGAATGGTTTATTTATTTCACCATAAAATAAATCTTGGAAAACATGGATTTCATTTCGATTAAAGACTTTAGTATCATGGGAAACTGATGATATTTCATAACAATGGAGTATGAGAGAGAGTGAAGATTTTACATCCTAAAATTTATTAGAGGTGTATGTTTTTTGGAAGATTGTATAAATTGAATTAAGTAAAAATATCCACTATCATAATTTGGGCAAGCCTTGAAATCAAAACAGATGTTAGGATCAAATGAAATTTTGGATAGTTTGAGTTAAGATTGAGCATTTTTCATCGAAGATGAAGAGTTGATGTAAATTCTGGAGTCAAAGAGTCATAAGCAAATAAAAGGTTTGAATGTAATTGGGTGCATGATCGGCAAAGTCGGACACCCAAAGAGTTTGGTCATTGTAACACAAGCATTAATAAAGTGTTGTTTGCAGCAAATTGAAGCAAGATAATTGCCTAGAGATGATTCCAAGGCAAAGAACTGAAAGTGATCAAGTGCAGGAAGAGAGCTTGCATTATTGAATGGAAAGTATGAAAGCTTGTTGAAAAGAGGATTCAAATGAAATCCACCTGTGAACAATGAAGTTCAAAAAGGAGGAGAAGATCACTGTTGATAGTCATTTCAGAAGATCTGATGAAGACCACAAAAGAAGGAAGAAGAAGGAAAATTCCAAGGTAAGTGGCATATGTGAGCAGTTGACTAATGAAGATTATGAGCGGGAGAAGGCTGAGATAATAGTTCACCTTGAATTTTTGATGGAATTATTATAGAGGAATGTGAAAGACCAGACACATGGTTGGACCACGTGGAAGAAAGTGAAGTGGCAGAGACTACATGCAAAGAGGGAACAACAAGTAAACATACAGTTGGCAGAAGAGCTAAGGAAGCTCGAGCAAATGATGAGGTGTGAAGAACTCAGAGAGGTTGAGTTGAAAATGGAAGTTTCCATTTGTGGCCCAGAACAGGGTGAAATTCTGGGTGAAGAGATCAATGAGGAAGATCTCATGAACTATTGGAATATTTTAGAAGAATATGAAGATGTGTTGGTGAGAGAAGAAGATGAGGCTATGAAGCCTGGCATTTTTAAATCTCACAGTTTATGTATGTTTGTAGGATGTGCGAAAGATGGTGGACAGTCTAGTGAAACTGTCACAGAGATGAATGAAAATCTTGAGGTGAAGTGTGATGGAGAATGCCTTTCAGAGGGGGAAGGTACTAATTTGTTGCAATAGGAAGAAATCATCGATGAATTCTTGTTTGGGGTAATACAGCTAGTTGAAGCTATTATGGAGTAGGAGCATAAAGGAAATGCCAAAAAGATATTCCAAGGAGGTAAACAAATGCATTTGTTTAATGAATTTGCTGACAGAATTTTACCATGTGATGAAACAGAAAATAGGACAACTCAGGAAGATTTTCAAAAGAAGAATGAATCTGGGAATGAAGGTTGTGATGAAGTGCTGGAAAGATTTCACATGGAAATAGAGTTCTTGGAATGGTGTCTTAAGGAACCTGAGGGAGAAATGAAACGTGCAGAATCTGATCCAGAGTAGATTGCAGTTACTATGTGTGATAGGGATGAAATATTTTTAACATCTATAGAGCTGAATGAATGTTATAACTTTTCAAATAATAATGTAACTGTAGGTACAAAAAATGACATTAACAGATATGATGTCGAAATCAGAGAAATTGAGCAGAAATTATTTGGAGTTGAGATGGAAGATCAGGGGCATTAAGAAATTTATGTCCGTAGAGACATAAAGGAGACAAAAATATTGATCCAGCAGGATAAAGATGAAAGTAGCCAGCAATTCAAAATAGGATCTGTTGAAATACAAAAGGTCGATGATGGGAGATTGGTGCTTGAAGCATCAAAAGAGGCCGAAAGGTCTTATCTTTTTAAAACTAACAGTTTGTTGATGAACACAGGTATAACACCGGATGAGAAATTTGTTGCTATAAAAGAAATCAAAGACTATAGTTGTAATCAAGAAGGAGTTCTTGATTATTCTTCATTGCAGAAATTTGAGTGTTCAGCTCAATTGGAGACGAATGCATTGGACAAAGAGGAATTACTCCGCGTAATTAGCAGAAGAAATTGTTGTAAAGGCCGATGGAATCCAATCGATAGAGTGAGTGATGAGTTACCAAATCGAGTTGGTACTTTGAAGGACCAGCGACAGAACAGAGTTTGGAATCCTGGATGGAGCAAATCATCAAGACTTTTGGCTGTCACATTATTACAGAAAAGCGACAGACCTCATAGACCGGAGTCTATGGAAACTTCTCTATATGGGGAGTCTGATGCAGGAGCATCAAAGCTAAATTTTCATTATTCATTTGTGTAATTTAGGGGTTGAGGTGTTTTAATTTTTTTATTAATTATTTTTCTCATTTTTAATAAATTATGAGAGAAAATTGTAAGTGAGGATTATTGTAAATATTCTTTTAATAAATTAAAGGATATGAGTGGAGTTGAATTAGCTAGATAATCTAGGGATTAGGAATTCCATAAATGGGACTTAGTTGAGTCCAAAAAAAATATAAATCTAATTTAGATTTTAGTTGAGATTTGTGTGGAGGAAATTATGGAGTGGAATAAATTCATATTTGTGTATAAATAGGAGGATTGTGTGAGGATGAAAGACAAGTGAGGAATACAGAGAGAGTGAGAGAAATGGTTTGAGAGCTTTTGTAAGAGGGCTGAGAGCCGAGAGGCCATCTATTGTAATATTCAGCCAAGGAATTTCTTGTGTTAATATCAATCAGTTATTTTGGTTGTATGGCTCTCTTTCCTTTATGTATATGTTGAGCTGCATCAAATATTTTGTTTAATGAAGATTTTTTTTGAGATTTTGAATGTTGAAGGAAGCACTTGAGTTTTTATATGCTAGGATCTATTTTAACCTAGTATCCTGGCATCAAGGGTGTTTGTTGCAGTTGATGGTAAGTACCCTATTGTAGTTTTTGATAATGCCCCTGCTATAGTGGTTGGTTAGGACCCTACTACATGTGTTGATAAGGGCCCTGATGCAGTGGTTGATTATGCACCTACCACACTAGTTGATTAGGCCCCTCCTGCAGATGTTGGAATTATCCTTGTTGCAACTGAAGGTTAATACCTTGTTGAAGCTGAGGGTTAGGTCCCTGTTGGAGCTGTTGATATGGTCTTGAAGCTGAGGGTTAGGTCCCTGTTGGAGCTGTTGATATGGTCCTTGATGCAACTGAGGGTTTGTCCCTTGTTGAAACTGAGGGTTGGTGCTCTGTTGAATTTGTTGATAGGGGCCCTGTTGGGGTTGTTGGTAAGGAATACCAGGGCTAAGAGAATAAGTTCCAGACTATCCCAATGAGGGATTGGGACCATATTGCAGTTGGGGACCTGCTTGTGGATTGGTAAAAACTATCCAAAAATGGGATTTTCGGTTGGTGAACGTATGGATGTTGAACATACGACTGTTGAACATGAGTTTGTTGTACATACGGGTCTTTAACATGAGGTCATTGAACATATGCATGTTTAACATAAGGTTTTTGAGTCAAAGGGATTCGAGGACCTTGGAAATGTGCCCCTACGACAGAACTAGCCACAGAAGAAACTAGCTTTCTACTCATATTAGGAATAACACCAGTGGGTTGGGTTGCCCCGATGCGTTTCCATAGTTCACATAGTTCCCACTTGAACCAACAGACATATAGGGGTGCCCACCAGACTGTGGAATAGTTGAACCCAAAGGTTGACCACTAAGGGGGGGGGAATTGTAGTTACCGTATATAGGGTCAATGGAACAGATGATCCAAGAGTAACCTGTATATGACCTACAATCATTGTAGGCTAGGTAGCAGGCATTGACATGTTTAGAATGAAAGAACCAGTTGTAGGGGTGACACCAGTTGACCATATAGGATTATGATATAACGAAGTCACGCCAGAAGCGCCTGAGACAAGGTAATTGAGGGAAGTGTAACTTGGTGGAATCAAAGTTGCACTATGACCAGTGGGTGCAGTGGACCTACTTCCCATATCAAAAGAGACATAAGGAAAGCCCTCAGGAGGAAATTGTGCTTTAGGGTTGACTTATGGGATGCGGGTTGTGGATGTCTCCAAAGGATTACTCTGAGGAGTATCTTCAAAAGGAGCATCATCACCATTAGTTTCCATGGTGGAAGGAAACAATTCTTGAGCGAGAACCTAAGATGCACCAAGAGAAGGGACCAAAGTAACGTTGGGAGTATCAAAAGAACTTTACTAGTGCAGAGGTGACAAGTAGACAAGGTCTTCTTCGAGATAAAAGAGTGGATTCTCAAGAAAAAGTAAGAACCTGGAATTAGGCTCAAGTCTATTCGGAGGAGAGGCCTTAGATGAAGCAACCGACTTAGATGGAGGTGGTTGGGATGAAAGGTGTTGGATACTCAGAACAATACCAAGTTCAACACCCTGTCTCTCAAGAGGTTCAGACATAATATGACGAATCTCATTTTGGACTCTTTGAGGAGACCCGTTCACTTCAGAAAGTGAAGGGGAAGTGGAAGGTGAACTCTGCGCGTGGCGCGACCAAGGACTTGGAGGTTCTGCCATGATGTCTTTTCACAAAAAAAATGGATACAAGTGAATACTGTGGGATTTTTTAAAAAATCAATTAACCAGTCATAATGAGGTCAAGGAGCGATGCTTCGATTAGGATGATATACCATGTGTAATAAATTTTAGAATTTAACGATAAAAAATAAATCAAAAGGGGTAATCTAGGAAAAAATATTACCAAGCAACCATGAACTGCAATATACACCTTGGGGAACCAAGGACTTGATGTACGACAACCAATCTCCCTGAATGTTGTGTTCTATGTATCACGGTTTACAAGGCAGCTGACTCAGTTACCTATGGCAGGATAACAACCTAGTGGGGTCTCCCAAAATATACGCGACGATAAGTGGGAGCTGAGTTCATGGTAGCATTATGTAATGTGCAACCTTTCGAAGAGAGTGTCCCCATATACATACCATACGTGGAGCATAGTCATATATGGGATATCACCCCTGGGATGCAACATAGGTTGTTAGCAAAAACTGCTACGTTTTAAGACATCGGAACACGTCTCTAGCCTAGACCTCTAAATGTTTACGTTAATTCCAAATGCTCCTTAGGTTAATTGAGGTTAATTTTAATGTTGATCTTGAATTAAGTTTCAATTTTGGAGCTCAAAGCGATGTCACTTGAATGCCTAAGATGCAACTATATGAGAAAATACACTTTCCATTCAATGAAACCTAAATTAACAAGGGAAATTATTTCCAACAATGATGCAGCAAACATAATGCCCTTAACTAGATTTTCTCTTTTCACTTTTCAAAAAATGCAATTCTAAAAAGTAAAAAGATGGTTTTTCACTTTCACTATCCCAAATTCCACTTTTCAAAAATAAAAATATTTCCACTTTTACTAAGATGCACTTATATGATATTTCATTTTATTTTCGTTTTGAATGATCTACTGCACTTAAATGCACTCCTTTGGTTTTCAATTGCCAAAAAATTTGATCTATTTTCAATAATGAATTCCAAAAAATAACTTTTCCATGCAAGTAATCTAATGCACTTAGCGAAAAGAAAATTTTTGAAATGAAAACTAACTAAATGAAAAAGCCAATTTCTTATGAATGAAAAAAAAAACCCACTACTCTTCCACGAAAGAAATTCATTATTTTTGAAATCATACAAGCAGTAAACACAATTTTCAATCAACTCAAAATGTGAAAGACTCAATCAAAAATATCAATTTACCACTTCAAGTATGGGACAAATTTTTGCATTCCACCAAGGAACTGAAAGGAATCAATCAAAAATAGATATAGAAAAAACAAAGGAATAATATTAAGGATCAAAACATACCAAATTTTCTAGCAGAGACTCTAAAAATTTCTACATTCAAAGACCAGCGCAGACTTCTAGTTGACACCATAGGTCTGCAGTGCGACTGTTTTAGATAAAATGAGCGCTGGCAGTGTGACTTTAACTGATAAAACACGTGACGATGGAGGAAAATAGGGGAAAAATATTCAAATATCGAGGATAAACTCTAGATCTGATACCCTAGGACACCTTCAAAGCAGAGTAAAGACTAAAAACCAATCCAAACAAAGGGTCGTTCAATGGTTGGCCAAAATAAACAAGAAGGAAAAATACAAAAGAAGGAATAAAAATGCTATAGGCTCCCCAGTGGATTCGCCATTTTTTTATCGAGGAAAACCCTTCTATAGATAGAAGTGATCCCTCTAGGCCAATGAGTGGTTCTAGTAACAAACGAGACAAAACCAAGCAAACTCTCCTAACTTAAATCATAATGACATGAGAGAGGAAGATGGCCTACCTTGCTCCTATGTGATTGCTTGTCGATGTTAATCCAGATCTCCTCACTTCCAAGCTCGCTCCTCACTATTCCTTTACGCACGAATACCTGCAAGAGAGATCAAACAACTACAAACTAAGATAACATAGTATATTGCATTCTAATGTAAACCATATGATAGATCAATGAGTATCATACTAAGCAAGTGATCATTAACAAGCTTATGTAAAGTAAAACATGCTTTGTATTATTGATAAATTAAAGATGGAAGCATACAATTGGTGCCTTGATTTTGTAGACCTCCTTCAAGACGGGTTTCCAAGTCCAGGCCAAAGACTTCAATCACTCCTTCTCCTTGTAATTTTGACAGTGTTTAGGCGCATTCAAGTACTGGAAAGGAAACCAACAATGGCCAACCATTTGGGGAAGGCATGGCATTATTTTATAGTGAAGATGGAGAGGTTATGGATCCACAAATGAGGGAGGAAATTCCTTATCTCAAGGAGGAGGTTTCTTAAAGATAGGATCAAAGGTTAAAAATGGGAGAACTCAACCATATCCTCAACCAAAAAATACCAGACTTGTGTTCTTGAGATTTCTATAGGAGGAAGCTTCTACTCCATTTTTGGAGCACCTGCCTGAAGAGGGCCAACACAACTTTTCAGTTTAATTCCCATGCTACCAGCGTTTTTTACCAGTTACACACAAGGTGACAAGCGCCAGGACATACAAGGGAGAACTGCATTGGGGCTGCCAATTAGGGTTTTTACAAGCTTTCTCCATAATTGTTGTAACGCACTGATTCTCCATTTCTTCATGGATGTTTTGAGTATGTTATTAATGGTGAACATATTTTCATAGCTTTTGTCGCTTTTCGACATTTGTGGCATGAATGACACAAAGGACGAAACTTTGGATAGGGAATAGGGAATGCCACAAAATACTATGTAACATAAAGTCTTTATCCTTTATTAATTCTAAAATAAGTCAAATTCTTCTTTTAAGCATCATATAACCATATGTAAGATTCATTAAGCATATTTTATGACTAACTTATTTTACAATATTTTGTACATATGAATCCCACCCAAGAGTTACTTTAGATATTCTATTCTACCATATAAACATATAGTTATTTGATCTACAACTTGACCAACTGGATTCCTTCATCCTTCATGAGTATTGTTTCTATAGTATATGGAATACATACTAACCTTATCATAATTCCTCTTCCAAGAACCTTCCAAAATGATGGTTCTTACAGGATTATGATGATCCACCTTAGCAAAATTACTACCTCTAACATAATATTAGAGAATGTCTGGATGAATAATATGCAAAATGGTCCAATTTCAGATATCGGGTGATTCAATAGACTCTAAATATCCCATGCTTATATCTATGATTCTATACATAATCAAGACTCTTCTAAAGTAAACAACAATTCATGCTATTCGGAAAGACCAACTTCATAAAGAACTTGACAGAGAGGATGCCTTCTTCAATAGTAAAGATCCTTTACATCTTCTTTCTTCGATGTATTCGTAGGTTCTCCCATCTCCTCAACTATGTGAGCTTCTCTTATTTAATTTATCTTGTTTCTCTTCTTGTTTGGACAATCCCTCTTAAAGTGTCCATATGTCCATATTGGACTTTGGACATATTTGGATTCTTCTTGAACTTTCCAAAATTTCCCTTATTTAGCTTCTTGGTTTTCACAATGAAGGCTTGAGACTATTCATTTGATTTGATATCATCTTTTTCCTTGATCCTAGTTTCTTCCAAAATGCATTGAGCCCACAATTCATCAAAAGGAGTTGATTATTTCTTAGAGTAAATTCTAGTTGCAAAACTGCTACATTATGCTAGCAAGGCATTAAATACACAGATGGTCATCTCAAAGTCATAAATTGTCTCCTCAAGCATCTACAACATATCTCTTATTTGAGAAATATTTAGTAGAAAGGAGGCCATGTCGTCATCCTTCGATATCTTCATTTTATATTAGTTTATTTCTCAAATACATATTTTGACCTGATGTACTTATAGAGCAAAAATTTACTAGCTTGTCATACATAGCCTTATAAGTCTTCAAATTAGTAACAAATAGAACAAGATGATCCTTAATGGATTCAACAATGATATTATGTGCCCTTAATTCTCCTTTCTTGTATTTTTCTAGCTCTTGAGCCTTATCTTTGCTAGGTTCAGCTATTTCACTAAGAACTTATTCCATTACTTCATGTTTTGTAAGTTCCAAATCAATCCTTTTCTTCCATGCTAGGAAATTTGTTGAGCCAATGAGATTATTGTTTTCCTTGCAGAAAGAACCCATATTACCTATAGATTCATACATAAAGTAACAATATGGTATTTACTTGTCTACCAAGACTCTTCTCTTCTTTGATGATGTCCCCAACTAACTTGGTGCTTTCAAGATCTTCATGGAGACTTTAATGATGTCCTAGGAAGATATATTCTAGGATACCTTCTACAACAACTTGAATCATACCAAGATTCCTTGATGCTTCCTTCAAATATCTCCTTTCAGGTATGTTATATCAACAAGATTCAATCTTGTTTCAGCTAGCTACTGGCTACACCTTCATCCCCCAGCTTCAACCCTACAACTACTTACAAAAACCCTAATTCTTTGTTACAAACAAGCCCCTCTTTCTTTCCACAAGATTATCCTTTCAGATACCTTCTCTAGTTCACGTTAGCTCTGATACCTGTTGGAAAATTCAATATGGAATCTATTAATTCATATTTTTCTTAACCTTATTATTTACTTTTGAACTTTATTTTTCTTCGTATGCTTCTTTATTGGATCTTTTCATCAAACAAATATCAAGAGAAAAATAGTAAAGACAATGGACACAAAAATTAGGCTCCAAGCCAAGGAAAAACCCCTCCAAGGGGAAAACCTGGGAAAATTATTTTTTTTAAAGAATCTGCTTCAAATGAGACAACCAAGATCCAAACCCTTGACCAATTCCTTCCTCCAAGTACCAAGTTAACCCTCCAAAGATACCTTACAAGTAGGTCAAATTCAAACAAAGTCTACCAGAGACGAACCATTCTTGAACTACACGAAACTCAAAAAAATCCCCCCCCCCTCTGCAACATAATTTCAAACCTGCATTTACAACAGAAATTTTCGACCCCTAAAGCTACTCCATAAACTCACACATGTGATAAAATTCTGAAAAAACTCACCTTCCTTCCTTCATTAGGGTTTTCTCCTTTATTCCTTGTCCTCCGCTTTTCCTTCTTCTTCTTATTTGTATCGCAGATCGAACTTCTTGATGTGTGTCTAAAATGAGGTCGAAGATGTCTCTATATATAGTCTTTCCAAGAGGTCGAATAGACCCTCTCTAAGATTTCTTGTCTCTGTCAAGGTCGACTTGCACTGGGAGGCTTCCAAGACTTTCTAGGATCAAAAATAAATTCTTTTGCAAAGTATGTCTTGCCCAAATGGATCTTATAAACATGATTCTGACTTCCTTGACTCATGAAAATAAATCCTATGAACTACCAAACCTTAGAAGCACAAAGAACATGCTTTTACCTAGAAGACATTAATAAGGAGCATGAAACCCATGCTTTAAAATAATAACTTTTTCTTTCTTCTACTATTTTTTTACATAAGACGCATATTTAAATGAGTACAATAACAATTATGAAGACTGAAACTAGTTACATTTCCAACAAGTTGTGAAGGGAAGAGCAGGGTAACACACATTATACATCCACCTAAATATACTTACATAAGTTCATGGAATTTAAGGGAGTAAAAAATATATATATCCCATTTCTCTAACTGTGCAAGGGAAATTGAATAATTCTGTGGTCACTTCACTAAGAAAAGTGGGGTGTTTACATGAGGAACAAATCTTCACTCTCAAAATAGGCCTAGTGAATATTGATTCATTGCTTCATTCAACAAGGGTAATATTCGAAAAAAGCTCGATGAACCGTCAAGGAAATTTCAAACTTTTGGAATGGTCAATTTTGTAAAACTCCTAATGAATTATCAAGTATTTCCAAAATTAATGTTTTGAAAAGGTAGAAGGAAGTTTGATATTTTATTGGGTTAGCTTAAAATATGATTTCTAAAAGGTCTTCATAGGACACTCGCTGACCATAATAGACGTAACTTTCAAAAGTAGAAGATATCTCGATGGTAAATGAGTAGGAATAACCCAAAATAAATGGATTGACTCAAAAAAGATACTTGATTAAATAAATAAATTGAGATTTAAAACTAATACAGATAACACCTTTTAGACTTAATTCCCATAGAAATAAAACATATTAGTGACTTAAAATGATATCCCGGGAAAAGATTCAAAAAATCCATTATCAACATGTTTATAGAACATCAAAGTACATGAAGGTATAAGCAACCCTTCACCTAATAATTATCTTAGTCAAAATAGAGAGTGAAGGTAAAAAGGAAAAAATCAAGCGCCCCCCCCCCCCCGCCCCACTCACACTTTCCATTTACACACACACACACACATGCACAAAATTCTGAGGACTCGGGATTTTTTAAAGCCTCAACTTAATGACATTAAAAATAATAATGTGTTGTGAATGTGATAGCTTTAAAACCTCTCTAACATACATATTAGATCCAAAAATTGTTAGTTCTCACAAATATAACTTGTATTTTCCTGTTGTTGTGATGGTGGAAAACATTTAAAAAGTGATTTCTAGCACTCCTCAAGCATGTGGAGAAGTCACCATAGGGCACCAAAAAAACTATCTCTATGTGCATGTATGGATTACTAGTTTTAACATCAACAAAGGCCCAAAACATTGTTAGAAGAAAAAACTAGGAAATTAGGTGTGTTGGTGCCCAAAATTTTACTTTGTGCAGTTGGTATCTAACTACAAAGAATGTAGAATTGGCACTAAGTGTTTCTCTCAAAATAAGTGCATTAAGAGGGTCATTGAATTCATGAAGAGCATAATAAGCTTAGGTTGTTAACAAGTATTTCCCTTTAGGTGGCTTAATGGGAAAAGAGGAAATATTTGAACCAAAGCTAATAATGTTTAAAGCTTAGTATAATTAGGGCCTCTCCCCTTTTTGTAAAATTTGTTTCTAAAAGGAGCTGTATTCATAGAATGTTGCAATTTGTGGGTTTTCACCCTTTGTTCCTTACCTTTAACTCTATTTATTTTCCCCCACTTTCCTATTTTTCCCTTTCATTATCTTAATTTTCCCTCCCCCACCTTTAAATCTTCAATAAAACTTTGGAGATGTTATGAGGTATCAAAGAGCCCATCTTCCACCCTCTTCTTAATGACTTAAAATATTTTTTATGGGCTTGAATTGAGGTAGTAAATAGCTCATTTTTACCTTTTATTTATGAACTAGATTCATTTGTTTGAGCTTAAGTTAAGATAGTGTACGAGCCATAATATACCGTTAAGTTTTTGTGCTTAGGTTGAGGTTGGAAAGAACCTATATTCATCTAACCCCAAATTATTTGTCATCCATCACATCTACTTCACTAGGTGGATGGTGAAGAATTTCACTCTTCTCCTTCCATGCATTGTCTCCACTTCAAATTCCTATGCCCCACATCGAATATGCTTGACAACTCAACTTTAGTAAACAAGTGGAAATAAATCACTAATTTAATAGGTGGAAACCAAATGAGTGACATATGGCAACCAAATGATGACATGGAAAGATAAACGATGGTTTTTGATAGTGAATATTGACGCATGGCTTTAGGTGATGAGGTAGGACATGGGAATTGTGATATGGACCTAATATTGACCCTACACAAGGATGAGGAATGAGGTCTATCAACATAATACTCTATCACATAATACAATGGTAAGTGTTCACATATATAAATCATAATGACTTTGGTCATCCATTTCATGTAGGACTGACATTTATGGGCCAAATCTAATGACTAAGGAAAAATAGTAGAAAATATAACAACAATGCTAACTTAATTGCTTAAGGCCATATCATGGGCTATACATTACAAAATGAGAAAATGAGGGTTTATTGTAAATATATTATTGTGCATAATTCAATGATGCCACCCAATTAGTGGGTTCCACGTGGCATGTAATGTCAGAGTTAAAAAATCATTCAAATGCAAAAGTATGTCCTTTACACCTTAGAAGCCAAAGTTTTTAATTGCAGAGGTCAAAAACCTCTTCTTTATTGTGGGAATGGCCAAGTCATTAAAATTGTGGTCCATATTTTTGAGTTAGTGAAGATCCCATTCTCCACCTTTGCATTATAAATGATAAAATATATGAGGCAGTGGAGAACATTTCTTCTGCCTTCCATATTATAAATTGATGGCAAACAATTTTTTTGATGGAGAGGTGTTTCCTTCGCCCTATTCCATCCACATCAACGCAACAATAAGGGGTGGACCCAATGCTAAGGGTATACTACAAGGTATGGAACCCACACTCAACTAATGAAAAATGAAAAAGAAAAGGTGATAAATGTTCCATGTGAGGATTTCGATGAGTGTGAAGAAATAACAAGATGAAATATGTCATGGAAGGGTGACATAGAGAGATATTAGAGCCACATGACATGTGGGTCCCATTAAGATGACTTATGAATAAGAATCCCTTTTTACATTAAAAATATGGATTTATTTTATTATAAAGATCAGTGCTCCCACTTTTCACTCTAGGAGGCCCCAAAGGTAAAATCATAGTGTCCCACTTGTCATGTGTGCATATGTTTTGTTGGATCCTCTCAATGACCAATCAAATGATCTTGTATGCAAGAGAAATTAATGGTACCATTGAATTGTATGATTGGGTATGATGGAGAAATAAATTATATTAATGGTGCTTCCCATATATATGCCAAGGAATCTTGAATGGTGGTGCCTACCCTATCAACCAAGATACAATGAGTCAATGTCTTATTGGGGATTTGAACTTGTTTTCGCCCATATTTTTAAATGGACACATATTTAAGAGCCTAAATGCATGTTAATAGGGAAACATATCATTGATACATGTTAGTACGACAATGTATCATCAAAATAACTCAAGAAGAGAAGCTGACATGACCTATGTCCCGATAAATGATGTAAAGAGGTTGTTAGAAATAAATTGCCCCATGCTTTCCTAAAAAATCTTGGCATAATAATGAATGATGGAGTTGGAAGAAGGAAATCATAGATATCACAAAGGCATGGAGATACTCAAATGACATGGGTAGACTTTAGCAATTAAGGATATATTCATTCATATAAGTGATTAGTTCCACATTTAATTTATATGGTCACTTCATTTATCAGTGGATAGCTCTAATGGCTATTTATACATTAATTATTATCTAAGAAGGGGTTTGATCTCCTTTGTATTGTTTGATTGTTTATTGGTCATTGTTATTCCATTGTTTTCTTACATCTACAAGTGTTCTCACCCTCATCTTCCTCCATATGTTTATATTCTTTCTCTTTGCTGAGTTTTTTTTTTTAAGTTGAATTTTGTTGTATTTTTCAAACTTCTTATGTTTCAAGTGAACACTCCACCATTATCAAGGACTAGAAATTTGCACAGGGGTGTCACTCAATAAACCTCTAATATATCACGTGCAATCATAGCATATTAAACAATACCCTTAATTTGAGTAGATATTGGAAAATACCCCTAAAAATCACATTATTTAACCCCCTACAAATATAAACCCAAAACACCTTCCCAATTTAAAAAGCCCCTACTTTCACTATATATTCTACGTATCCATTTTTTTATTAACATTTTTTATACCCCTTTATATTTTTTCATTAACTTTGAGCTCTATTTTTTATACTGGCCAATATAAAAATCCTTTATCCCCTATATATTCCCCAATATATTATGTCATTTTTTTCTCATTATATATCCCCCAATACGAACCCACGTGGTATGATATTTCTCCCGCAGTGAAGCCCCCATGGAAAGTTGTAAGAATGATGAAGCGAGATTTTCGAGTAAGAAATACTTTAAAGGGGCATTCTTGTTTGAAATGCATTAAAAATTATTAAAAAACACATGATGAATGTTGCAAAAAAATAATTAATAATAAAAATGAGCATATAATCAATATGAAAATATCTAATATAAAAGATAAGATAATTTAATTCATTGAAATAGAAATAGAACGAGTAGTGAATTTAGTTAAAATTAGTTTAATATGAATACTTTAAGGAGAGTCAAAGGATTAAAATCATTGTAAAAAAGACCTACAAAAGAATTTTATGGATGGGAAATCATAGTGGGGGATAAGATAGCAAGAGTACTTAGTAAGTTCAAAAAACATAAATTACCAAAGGTTGAGGATATCAAGATAAATAGATTTTGTCAAAAAGACTAGAGAGGAAGGGATAAATGTGGAGAATAAAGGATGATTTTGTTGAGTAAAAAAATTAATGGCGAGTTTCCAAGATTGGCTAGAATAAAGGATGATTTTGTTGAATAAGACAATTAATGGCGAGTTTCCAAGATTGGCTGGAATAAAGGATGGTTTTGTTGAAGAAGACAATGAATGGCTTACTTCCAATATTGGGTAATTTTATAGTCATCTTCGTGATTGAAGTTATTGAAGTGCTTCTCAATTTCAGGAACTTCAAGTATGTTATGAGATGAATAATTAGGATCATGGGCTAGGAATTTGGCTTGGTCAAAATATATGTGTTTATAACTGTAGGAATGTTCAACTATGGTTAACTTTTAGATCTAGTTATGGAGAGTGTCGACGATGTGCTCTTTAAGATGGATTTGGATTGACCTACCTATTTGTCCGATAAAGGACTTGTTGCATGAGTAGGGAATTTGGTAAACCCCTTGGTTTAGAATAGGGTTGGATTTATCTTTAGAAAACTTAATTAGATGTCAAAGGGTTTTATGGGGTTAAAAAAGGATCTTCATATTCTTTCAAGATTAGTTTTTTGAGATATGAACAATTACTTCATGGATATAAGGAAGAGAGATGAGAGCAGTAGGTGGGGTATTGGGAGGAGTTCATTTGGATTTTATATTGAGGATTTGATCACAAAACTTCATTGATCTAAGAGATGGAATAACCATTAGATTTAAGGGCTAAATGAGGTGGGATTTCTCTCTCTAGTAGATAGGGTGAAAATATTTGAATAAAATGAGTGATGAGAGTTTTGACAACAATATATTTTCAGGGCGAGTGGTGGTGACAATGTGCATGAAGATATTTATCGGTGTGGGTCTGCTTCTGGTAAATCTGGTTGGTTAGGGTTCCATCAAGTTGATAAGAGAAGAGAACTTCTAGAAAGGGAAGATAGTTTTCTTTTTGAGTTTTCATCGTGAATTGAATGTGGGAAGAGGTATTGTCAAGGTGATGAAGGGAGAAATCGAGAGTAGTTTTCCCATGAGGTCATACTACAAAGATGTCGTGAACAAATCGATACTAACATTTTTATTTTAGATGGAAGTCATTCACGGCTAGAACTTCAAAACTCTTCTTAAAAATATTAGTAACAACTGGAGATAAGGAAGACCCCATAGCCATATTTTCGGTTTGTTCATAATAGGTTCCCTTAAAGGTAAACAATCTAGAGGCAACATCTAGATATTTATTAGGTTAAAGGTTTCAAATTCAATGAGTTTAGAGATAAGGTTTCTTGCTCGAAAAATTCTCTTTATTATTCTTACAAATTTTTATTCCTTGATGATGGGTGGAGTGTCCACTCAAAACATAAGACATTTAAAAAACACAACACAATTCAACTTCAGAAAAAGCTCAAGCATTATGACAAATTGGGAAAACCCTCATAATTAGATTATTTCTCTTGTAGACCACATTTAGAAATTTGAGGGAATCCCTTCTAATTGTATGTTCTCACGAATCATTATGTCTATCCCAAAGTGTAATTGGAGGGGAGAATGACAGTTTTTTTTAATGTCAAATTCACGATTTCTCTTTGTAAAATACTTAATGGTGAAATGGCTTAAATCACTTTGTTGAAAAATACTTAATGGTTAATGGTATGGCTTAGAGTATTCTAGTGGTTAATGGTGAAATCCCTTAGAGTGCTTTGTAAATACACGGGGGATTCACTCAATGAAGCTCTGACATATCACGTGTGTTTGTGGCACACTAAACAATACCCTTAATTTGACTACATATTGGAAAATACCTTTAAAAAATATATTATTTAACCCCCTACCAATACGAAACCAATACACCTTCTCATTTTAAAAAATCCCTACTTTCACTAAATATTGTAGGTATCGATTTTTTTATTAACTTTTTTTTTTGTACTCTTTTATATTTTTGTATTAACTATGACCTCTGTAGATGTGAAAGTTGGTATTGGTGATATTCTTTGTCATTAATTTTTTATTAAATTTAACTTGTATTTTGATGTGGTAGGATTTTTTTATTAAATTTATTTTGTATTCTTGGTAAAAGATTTTCCATAAATGGCTAAAAACTATCCTAATTTAATTTTCAACGGACCATGGACACTTAGGAAGTTATGATTTCTAATACAATATTAATATCTTATAAGATTCATAAATAATAGCAATGTATCAATATCTTATAATAATCATAAATAAATAATAGCAATGTGATTTATATAGAATGTACTTTGATACAATATCTTATAATAATCATAAATAAATAATAGCAATGTGATTTATATAGAATGTACTCATATCTCAAAGGCCTTTCAGTCGTACACCATTCTTTTTTTTAAATATTAGTGGGTAAAAATAGTATGGGGAAGATAAAATAATTACTCCATCCCTTACACTTTCCAAAAAGGGGGAGACAACTCAAGGTGTACATCATGGGCATTCTCGACTTTTATATTCATTTAAAAAGCCAAAAACACAACACTAGAATCACATGATAATTATACTTATTGGAATGGGCCACATTGGGAATCTAAGGTCTAAAGAGAATCTACGGGGATAATGGTAGGTCTAACTTTATGGAGATACATGTGAAATTAAATTAGATTTATTGTATTTTTTTATATTTAGGTTTACCGAGTGTACACGTGTAAGATTTTCTGCCATTCCTTGATTTAACTATTTTTTTTTTTGGTAAACATGACACTAAATAGAAGTTTCTATTTAAATAGTAGAGGACATGTTTGAAAGTGTGTATGGATAAATTAGTAATATTTTTATTCAAGTTGTTGGTGGGAAGGCTCAACCTCCTCAGGGGACAGGTGGAATTGTTGGAAAAGGATTGAGTGGCCAATGCACTTTGCATCAATGTGAAATTTGAGAGTGTGGAGGTGAAACTAGAGCGGAAAATCAATAGGATGGAAACTAACCTTCGTACTTTCAATTTCGAGCTTATTAGCAATAGTATGTTTACAAAGGTACACGAGAAAATCGTCGAGCTACCTGACCATGCTCTCACTCAGCTGTAGAGAAATCTGGGTGCTAGAGATGACAGCGCAAGAATGAGCCAAGGGAACAATCGCACCAGTGAGGAAGTCAAGGCTTCAAATATTGGTTAATGTTTTTATGCCGAAGGCGTTTTATTATTTATAGGAGTTTGAGTTCGGGACACTGTTCAGATTCATCGTCACTGATAGAATCTGAACAGTCTCCACCAACCCCAATCACCGCAAAGGGACGTGGCCAGCGGGCCCCTTCGGCGTTTCTTTTCGCGGTAGTGAAAATGCTAGTTTATGTATTGCAGGTATATTTTCATTTTGGGTGAATTCTTCTGGTCATATGGAAAATATCAGTGTAGCATTCTATTCCATAAGGCTCGTAGGGGAAAGAAAGTTATTTTTGGCTATACTGGAACATAGAAGCAGTTAAAATCTCTGAAGCAAGTTTTGTCTTTTTTGATGTAAATGGTTATGCCCGTGTAATCCAAGTTTTAAAGTATAAAGTATTTGTCACATTAAAAAAATTGTGTTTTTTGATTGAGAAATTAATATGTTTTCTACATTAATATTAATAATAAGTTAAAGTCATTATACTTAGAGGTGCTTTACAATTTAGTATGGAGGAGATGTTGTCATGTAAAGTTACGTTTAAAAATAATAATTATGTTAGATTTAATACTTTTGCGATCCATAATGTAGATAAATGTCTTTCAGATTAATCACATCATTAAGATTTGGTTGACATTTCGAACCATCTAATGTGGTTCATCCTTAGGACAAGGTGAAGAAGAAAACGACCTCATTGAATAAATAGTAAGGATGCGTCATTTCCCGGTGATAGTTGATAAAACTAGCCATTAAAAACTAGCCTTTCAAAAATTTGGATAAAAAAATTTCTAATCAAAGAAAAAATTATATATGCTTTGGTGGATGATGGTTCCTGCAACAACAATATACATTCTTTACCTATTTTGTTATCTTTCTCGTTCCCCCAGTGTGACCATGTTGAGTGAGTCAAATCTACTTCTCTATACATTCATTTTTTCAGCTGTAGATCCTATACTACCCTTCATCAAAGTTAGTCTTCTGAATTTCTCTCTATAAAGACAAAGATCTCACTTCCCATTTACATTCATTCATTAGTAATTATAGAATTATTTAACAATTATTATATAGTTTGTTTTGTATTCTTATTCAAGGCATCAACGAGGAGAGCAAGTTAATCCAATTGTAGTTATTTGTTTTTTTTTTTGTGATGTTGTGTATCACAGGGAAGAGGTCCATGTGTTATGGAAAGATATCATTGAAGGTAACAAAATAAGACGATATCAATGAAGGTAATAAAATAAGACAAACAATTTATATTAAGGAATTTTTTTCTAAATTATATAATTCACTTTCTCTTCTTTATTTTATTATTTTTATCAAAAATTTTATTTTTTCCATTCTTTATTTATCAATAATATGATGGTTTTTCACAAACATTATTTAAGCATTTTATTTATCTTCCATAGAAAGTAGATTATATATATATTGGATGTTTGGAAAAACTATCACGTAATTAAATTTCCACACAAATTAAATTTTATAAAATAATTAATCTTTAAATTTACTAGAGAATTAATTTCAAAAGTATATTTTTAATTATACTAACCACTACTAAGTTTACACATGTACAAGTTTTCTCCTACATATTAAAGCGATGAACAAAACATCATGGTAGGTATATTTATTTCCATAACGTTCCTATTCGTTGTTTATGCAAATACCTGCTTAAATTATGGGAAGATGGTAAATAGGTTATTTACGTTACTACATCCAAAAATTATGGCAAAAAAATCTGAGGCAGTTATCCACATGGCACAATGGCTGCAATATGACCTTCAAAGTTATGATCCAATCAAATGTTTGAATTTTTTTTTTTCAATAATATTGAAAATTAAATATTTTTTTTTTCAAATTTAAACATTGAATTGGTCAATGTTAAACTAATAGTGGACAACAAACAAATCAATTGCTAGAGTCTTGCCTTGATAGGTACTAATATGTATTGTAAACCATATTTTATAAAAAAAATAATTTATAACACACACACACACACATATATAATGGCTTGCCACTTTGAAAACCAAAACCTTAGGAGGGACATTGTATCATTACTTTCATCATGTCAAAATAAAAAAATGCCTTTTTTACTAATTGTAAATTGACATAATTGTTACTCTATCCTACTTCCAATAAAAAAACAACCATAAAACTATTGATGGAAAGGATAGGTGATGATTCCTTACATAGAAACAAATATAAATATGATATGATATACTAAAGTTTGATTTATCTACTTTAGGTATCTTCTCTTGCTAAGATTGGATGGAATACCTACATATATTTGGGATAGGTCTATGTTCTCCATGTGAGTGCCTTGAAATTTCATAGGAGTGTTGACAAAAATTTATTCATGATTTCTCGTATTAAAGCATCAAATTTATAATCCATGGCATGCCACTTATCCAATATAGCCTTTTGTTGGCTGCCCTTCACCTCAACAACTTGCACAATATATTAGTTTTCATCCAATATAGTTCAATGAGTTTAAAAATATTTTTTTCCCCATACGGGAATAGAAAGAATCAAGAATATATTGTTTAAAATCTTCATGTAGTTGCTCCTTAGAGAGTTGTTATCTCTACCCTTTAAATTTCTTCTCCATAATGTTGATCTCCCTTTTAGTGTCCTAAAATAAAAAAGATAGAAGTTTGAGGTAACCCTCACTGCATCTACCTAAGCCATGGTCAAGAATCAGGGACTCTTGAAGGAAGGGGAGGATATAGGGGCCATGGGAATAACTTTGCAAGTGTCCCTCCTACTATATAGAAGTCCATCACAATGATAGTACATTTCATTATCGAAGACAAAGTGAGACCTAAGATAGAGGAGAAACCATAAAAAGCACAGATGTATCAATGACTCATAGTCCACAATAGAAACCAAGTAATAAAGAAAACCAAAACCCTATGACAAGGAAGAGCAAGTAACGAAGGAGGATCCATATTATTGATAGAGAGCAAGATTTTGAGAATAAGGAGATGGATTCACCTTATCCCCTTAATTTAATTTAATTGGTATTTTGATGTGAAAGGAATTTTTTATTAATTTTATTTTGTTTTCCACAAATTGCCAAAAACTATCCTAATTTAATTTTCAATGGACCATAGACACTTAGGAATTTATGATTTCTAATACAATATTAATATCGTATAATAATATTTATAAATAATAGCAATGTGTTTTATATAGGATGTAGTCATATCACAAAGACATTTGAGTCTTAGACCATTATTTTTTGAATAAAACAATGAATGGTGGGTTTCCAAGATTGGTTGAGTTTATAGCCATCTTCTTTATTGAAGTTATTGTGGTGCTTTTAAATTTCAAGAGCTTCACTTATGATACAAGATGAATAATAAGGATTAGGGGCTAGGACTTTGGTTTGGTCAAAACATATAGGTGTTAAGAATCATGGGAATGTTTAGTTATGGTTGATTTTGAGATCCAGTTATGGAGAGTGTCACTGATGTGCTCTTTAAGGTGGGTTTTGATTGATCTAGATATTTATTTGATATAGGACTTATTGCATGAGTAGGGAATTTGGTAAATCCCTTGGCTTAGCATATGGTTGGATTTATATTTAGTGAACCTAATTAGATTTCTAAGGGTTTTATGGGGTTTAAAAAGGGTCTTGATATCTTTTTTGAGATATGAGCAATTACTCCATGGATATAAGGAAGAGAGATGAGAGCGGTAGGTGGGGTATTATGAGGAGATTTTTTGTTTAGATTGAGGGTTTATGAAAAAATTATGTTGGTATGAGAGGTGGCATAACCATTAGATTTAATGCTTGAAATGAGGTGGGATTTCGAAAGGGTTGATAGGATGAAGAGATTTGAATAACACAAGTGATGAGGGTTTTGAGAACAATAGATTTTTAGGGTGGGTGGTGGTGAGAATGTGTATGAAGACATTTGTTAGTGTGGGTTTTCTTCTAGTAAATCTGGTGGGTTAGGCTTCCATCATGTTGAAAAGAGAATAGAAATTCTAGAAATGAGGGAGTTTTCTTTTTGAGTTTCCATTGTGAATTCAATGCAGGAAGAGGTAATGTTAAGATGATGAAGGGAGGAATCTATACTATCTTGGCTATGTGGTCATACAAAAAAGGTGTCATTGGAAAATCGATACCAACATTTTGATTTTATATGGAATTCATTCATGGGTATAACTTTAAACTCTTCATAAAAATATTGGTGGCAACAATTGGAGAAGGAAGACTCCGTAGCCATACCTTATGTTTGTTCATAGCAGGTTCCTTTAAAGTTAAATAATCTAGAGGTAAGATAGATATTTATTAGGTTAAGGGTTTCAAAGTCAATGAGTTTAGAGATAAGGTTTCTTACTCAAAAATCTCTCTTCATTATTCCTACAACTTTTTAGTCCTTGATGATGGGTGGAGTGTCCACTCAAAACGTTGGACATTTCAAAAACACAACATAGTTCAACTTTAAAAAAAACTCAAGCATTATGAAAAACTCTGAAAACCCTCACAATCAAATTCTTTCTCTTGTAAACCACATTTAGAAATTTGAGAGAATCACTCCTAATTATATGTTCTAATGGATCCTTACTGTTGTCCCCAAAGTGTAATTGGAAGAGAGAATGACATTGTGTTTTTTAATGGGCAATTCTTGATTTCTCTTTGTAAAATACTTAATGCTTAATGGTAAAATGTCTTAGAGTGTTTTAGTGGTTTTTGGTGAAATGTCTTAGAGTGCTTTGTAAATAAGAAGATTGTCTACTTTGAATTTATAAGCAGTTTGGAAATTTGGTTTTACTTGAATTTTTTTAAGGTTACTTTTGGATATTGATGGATATTGGTTAAACCTTTCTAATATCTTTACTCACTTTCATCATTGTCTACCATTACATGTTAATTGATCTACATATTAGTTGAAAGTGCATTGACGTCTCTAGATACAACTTAATTACGCAATATTCTAGCCCTAGTGCATTGTTTCTTGATCCCTCCATGAGTTTTACCTTTGGTGTTCCCACTTTCCATTGAGTTATGACTTACGACCAAATTGGACATTCCACAATCTCCAATATGGCTTTGTTCACTCCTCTCTCACTGCTCCATCTTTCACTAAGAAATCCTTAAGGTTTTTTCCTTGAAAGGCACAAGTAATTTACTTTCACATTCCCATAAGTAAACTCTCTATATAAATCTCTTGTTACCTCATTCAAAATATTCCTACTAAGTAACACCCTAGAAAGGGTCGATGACCCCTATCTCTATAAACTGGAATGCCTTGCAAGTATTTTTTCCAATAGACCCCTATCCATAAACACCGTCTTTGCAAACTAGCATGGTATGCAAGGTTTGATGCAATATATCCCTTTGCTATAGGCATTTCCATCCTATAAGAAGGGAAACAATGACTCCCCCTGCTAATGATGGTCCATCGAGATTCTTTCTTTGACCACACAATTACACCAACATAATTATTTTTGTTCAAAGCCTTCCACAAACTCAATTTTGTTGTTTTTCCATTAATTTTGAAACAAAAAAGAAAACAAAACAAACAAATTGGAAAACCCTAAATTGTGACCATATTGTCGAATTCTTCCTTTCTTACTGTCATGGTTGATGGTTATGGATGTCCCCCATATAGTAACCTAGACTCTACCATTTTAATAAAAATTGGCATTTGCGTTGCACTAGCTCCTACAAACGTATTTATGTAGGTTCTCCACACATTAAATACAAATTTTCAAATTTATTTTGCGCATCATGTTTTTCATAGGCCATGTTATACTATGTATCATGCAATGAACTAATGCTCGAGTTGTTATATTTTTATCTTATCCATTAGATAAAGAATATTGTAACATTCAATAGACAAGATGGATTGAGATTAGACAAAATCATTCCCACGTTTGAGTAATACCATGCCAAAACTCTGAGAAGAGGATGCGAAAGCACGCTTCACTCATAAGGAGATGATGAGCAAGCAAGCCTAAACCATTGGCGGGACCTAAAGAAAGCATTGCCTAACCACCCTAACCATTGCTGCTACATATAAGAAAGAATAGGAATTCCCTACTCACAATCATTGAATTATTGCATTATGCTTAATGCTTAGTGTAAATTATGAGGATGTGGGCTACTGCGTAACCACTTTTATTCCCTACCCATGAGGTGTAGACCAATTGGTTTGTATGTGGTTTATTCCCCACCAGAGTATATGTCCAAATCCTATTGGGAGGGGTTGAGGATTGGAACCACTTTCGGGGAAATTAAACTGTCCCAAGGGGTGTCTGTTGGAATTAATGGAGAAACCTAGACTTAGAAGGTTGTTGCGATGAGGATAGGATTGAGATTATAATCTTAGATCTCATATCCTAATATCCAGGGATTGGTTGAAACCATCCTGTTAGTGTGAAGGCCTATAGAATTAAGGCTTATCGACTCAATAGTTAAGGTGTGTGTATGAGTGTTTTTACACTCTCCAAGTTCTCCAGCCATTTAATTTAATTAATAGATTGACAATTTTTTAACTTGGTATCGGGAGCGAGGGATCAAAGGCTCGTGTGAGTGTTGTGAGCTGTGTTGAGATTCAACAAGATGATGAGCTTAGTGAAAAGAGTCGCCTTCACTAAGTGGGCTTGCAAGCTATTTTTTGGCGCAAGTCTATTTTTTAGACTATGTCTATTTTTTAGACATGATGATCATATTTCAGAAGTTGTAGGATGCTATTTGTGGATGGTTGATCAAGTTGGAAAAAAGAGATGAAATTCTATTTTTTAGAATATTGGGCGAAGTCTATTTATAGATCGTCAATCTAAAAAATAGATGCATGTCGATTATTGTTAGCTCTTAATAATAATCGGACTCTAAACATCAACTTATTCTCTTGGATCACTTCGATTCGGTGCACGGATGTGGCACATTAGTGGATCGAGGGAATTACGCAATCCCCAAGGGTTTATTGGAGCTAATGCATGGAGGACTCGGTTAGAACTCAAGTGGCGAGTTATGACACGGTTGGAAGAAGTAGTTATGGAGTTGTATTCGGTTTAACTCGGTTAGACTCGGTTAAGCTAGTTGTATCTAGTCTAGCGATTGATACACTAGTGAGAGTGGAGTGAATTAATTAGTTAATTAATTCACAAATAATAACTCATTAATCAAATGAACAATATACCGATTAACTACGGTGCATGGCGATTTCGGTGGAGACCTAGTGGAGAGATAGGTGAAAGGGCAAGATAGACTATCTGTTGTGACTATAGTGATGCATTGATTGCATCACACACACATTGGAGTTGCCAATGAGGATTGCGCGATCAAGGCAAGGGTAATTCGAATTCGTTAAGAACTATTCTTCAACGGGGGATTGCGCAGTGGAGGCGAGGCTAGCGGGAGGCAAAGATCGGTGCATGGATTTGCAAGATTGGTCTCGATTAGTGTATGACGATTGTCTTGTCTTGAGAGCTTGTGATAAGCTTTGTATGCTTGTATGAGATTGTCATATGATCTCCATGTTACATAGTATATATTTGGGTTTTTTCAGCTTCAAGATTTCCCGGTTAAAAAGCTGTGTTATGTGCGATTGATTATTTTTTGTTTATGCTTCACATGTGTGTGCAATTAATTTTTTTCCGTAAAAGATTAACAAGTGGAATTGATTCAATATTTTGCATAAAGTTAAATAGTGTGAGATCGAGGTGAATCAAGGACATATGCATGATTAGTGCATATAATTTCTACATGGTATTAGAGCATTGTTGATTGAATATTGCAATTGTGAAGTGAGTTTGTCTTTGGTGGACAATTTGAATTTGATACGAGAAGATTCTTGGTGCGAAATCGAGTATACATTGAAATGTCTTTCAACGGGTTGAGATTGGAGTATGCCCTTGATGGGAACTCGAATTACATAGCACTGGAAGGACGGGATAGAGGCGGTGTTGGAGGATAATGGGGTGAAGGAGTTCATCAATAGCGATGTTCCTAAAGCTGGGGATCTAGCGATGTTTGCATTACTTGATGCATGGCAAAAAGAAGATAGCAAAGACGAGAAGGATTACGTTAGAAGGTGTGAAGGACCATATTGTGTCCATCCTTCATGGGAAATCCACTCCATTCTTAATGTAGAAGGCTTTGACGGACTTGTTCCAAAGCAAAAGTGACCGAGATGAAGTTGGCGCTTAAAGACAAGCTCGGAAAAATAAAAATGGAGAAAGGCGACGGTATTCCAAAAATACCTCACGAAGTTTGTCCACTTTGCGAGGATGAGCGGGAAGTGTGGGGGGTTCTCGTTGATGAAGAAGAATTGGTGAGCTTGGCTCTCCTTGGGCTTCGAAGAGTTTGCATAGCTACAAAGACTCGTCAATGGATGGGAGAAAGGCTGCCGAGATGGGAGCGACTTTGGTCGGATCTTGTGCGGGGAGGAGATAAGGCGGGGGTACAAGGTATGGATCTTCATCGAAGAATGAAGATGAAGAGAATTGTGCTTTGGCTGCCAAACCAAGGAAAGGGAAGGGGAAGAAATCTTCTTCAAAATCCGGTGCTAAAGGAAAGAAGCGAGGATTTGTCCAAAGTGAAGTGTTTTCATTGTCACGAGCATGGACATTTCGCCACTAATCGTCCACGGAAGAAGAAGAACAAGCGAGTCAGTTGGATCGCGAGCTGGAGAGGCCTTAGCCTCGAAATTTGAGCTTGATTTCTCCTTGATCGCTTGCTTGGTTTCAAGCTGCATGGGATCGGTGTGGTATCTTGATAGTGGTGTGTCTTTCCATATGACGGGAGATAAAGAGTTGTTTAGTGACTTGGAGGAGAAGGACCTCCGGATGCATATAGAGATGGTCAACGAAGGTCGGTACGGTGCGGCGGCATTAGGACCATTACCTTTGAGAGGGAGTCCGGTAATCCATTCTTGTTGAATAATGTTATGCATGTTCCAGTGCGAAGAAGAACTTGGTCTCGGTCAAAATCTTTGGAAGACGAGAGGTTATGATGTTGTTTTCAATGAGGGAAAAGCCTTCCTTCGACATTAAACAACGGGTCAAACCAAGAAGATAGGGGTTCAAATTAAGAATCTCTACAAGTTGGAGGTAGATTGCTACGCTACAATGGTAGGCAAAGCGAGAAGGAGTGGTGAGCCGAAATGAGGGTGAATTATGGCACAAGAGATTAGGCCATCTTCACCATGGCATTTTGAAGATTTTGCAGCAAATTTATACTTTGGACCTCCCAATGGTACTCTTGCGCGATCGGATCGGTGCAAGGGATGTACTATGGGTAAGTTTGTGAAGACCATCTTTCATGAGAAGGAGAACCATGCTTCGGTGATCCTAGAGAGAATTCACACGGACGTGTGTGGACCATTCTCGGTTGCTTCAATAGCAAAACACGAGTATTATGTGATATTTGTTGATGAATATTCTCATAGATGTTGGATCTTCTTCATGTAGAAGAAGAGTGAAACGTTCTCAAAGTTCCGTGAGTTCAAGGCATTGGTGGAGAAGGAGTCGGGGAAGCAAGTGAAAGCTCTATGGAGCGATAATGGTGGTGAATACATCTCGGGCGAATTCAAAGACTTACGTAGCAAAGAAGGAATTCGAAGAGAACTCATAGTGCCTCATAACCCACGAGCGAGAATGGGGTCGCGGAGAGAAAGAACGAACGATCGTGGGTGTTTCACGAGCGATGCTTTGCATGACCGGGGGCCTACCGATGCATTTGTGGGCGAAGCATGCAACACCTGCGGTTTATGTGCAAAACCATTGTCCTCATAGAGTACTTTGCATGAGTACACCGAAGAAGCTTTCTCGGTAAGAAGCTTGATATTTCTCATTTGAAGGTTTTTGGCTCACTGTTTACATTCATGTGACGAAGGACGCTAGGGAAGAAGGCTGGAGTGACTCGTAGAAGTTAGGATATTTGTGGGGTATACGGAAATGCCCCATAACTATCGTGTGTATTTTCCGAGACAGTGGGATGATTGTTGTGCGACGGGATATAAAAATCAATGAGGTGAAATCCATGAAGTTGTCGCTTGAGAGGGAGCTACACTTGCATGCGGAGGAGGAACTTCTTGTTCCCAAAGATGAGCCTTTGGATGTGGATTAGCCATAGGAAGAGATTCATGGAGTGGAGGAGTTAACTCATGCGGGAACCAAACATCGAGACAAGGCAAAAAGCGTACCATAGAAGCTAAGAGGCGAAGCTTGATGTGGCACAAAATGTAGGAGTCCCTACATCACGGCGTGAGACAGAGACAATCACCCGACCGATATATCTTGGATACATGGCTCTTATGAGCAAGTGTATCGTAACGAGCCATCTTCTTTCGAAGAAGTAGTGCGAGAGCCCACATGGGTAGATGTCATGGTGGAGGAGTATGACTCCATTGTCGGGAAACAGATGCTTGGGAGATTGTTCCAAGGTCGGTGGGAAAATCGGTTGTAGGATCAAGATGGATCTACAAGGTAAAGCGAGTTGCTGATGGGAGTGTCAAGAAGTATAAGGCAATATTTGTTGCCGGGGCTTCTCACGGATTGAGGGGGATTGACTATGAAGAAACCTTTGCACTTTGTCATATGGTATTCTTCCATACGGACCATCCTTGCTCTCTCGGCGTAGATGGGTTGGCACATTCATCGGATGGATGTGAAAGGCTGCATTTCTTAATGGGATCATTGAGGAAGAGGTGTACATTAATCGGCTCTGAAGGATTTGAGATCTTCGGCGATGAGTCGCATGTGTGCGGGCTCAAAAGAGCGTTGTATGGGGTCGAAACAAGCACCTTGTGCTTGGTACACTCGGATCGACGACTATTTCACTTGGACTTGGCTTCGCCAAGAGTGAGGCGGATGCAAACTGTACGCAGATTGTGGTGGAGGGTAAGCTTTTAATCATTGTACTTTATGTTGATGATTTAATACTAATAGGTGATGAGCGAGTTGATACACTCATACAAGGCGGATCTTGCAAAGGAGTTTGAGATGAAGAATTTGGGCCTCCTTCATTATTTCCTTGGATTGGAAATATGGTAGTGGAAAGGTGAACTATTTGTGTCTCAAGGCAAGTATGCCCGGGAGATACTAGAGAAGTTTCACATGCAAGGATACAAGCCTATCGACACTCCTCTTCCAAGAAATTGGAAGAAAGATGATTCTACATTGGCGAGAGGTAGTGGATGCCCCTTGTTTATCGACGATTGGTGGGTTCGCTCATGTATTTAGTCAATACAAGACATGACATATGCTATGCGGTGAACCGACTTTCAAAAAGCGGCGATTAAGCCTACCAAGCTCTTTTGGAAGGCGAGCAAGCATGTCACGAGATATCTCGGGGGGTACATCCGAGTATGGTTTATGGTACAAACGAGATAGATGAAGTGAAGTTGCATGGCTTCACGGATGCGGATTGGGCGAGAAGCCCAACAGGACGAAAGAGAACATCGGGGAGGGATTTTCGATATCGGATCTACGGCGAGTTTCTTGGTACGATGAGGAAACAAAGATCCATGGCACTCGGTTCGGCGGAAGCGGGAATACATGGTAGCAAGTCAAGCTGCATGTGAGGCTATACGGATGAGGAAGATCTTGGTTGGTTTGTTCGGTTCACATTTAGATCCCACGGTGATACACTTTGTGATAATCGAAGTTGCATTAAACTCTCGATTAATCATGTGTTTCATGATAGATCTAAGCATATTGATATCCGGTATCATCATATCGGGAGATTGTGTGCCGCGGAAGATCATGTTGCTTCGAGTACATTCCTACGGAGGATCAAGATGCGGATATTTTGACGAAGGCGCTCACCAAGAGAAAATTCGAATACCATAGAGGTAGGATCGAGGGTGAAGGATAATCCCTATCTTGTTGAGAGGGAGTGTTGAGATTCAACAAGATGATGAGCTTAGTGAAAAGAGTCACCTTCACTAAGTGGGCCCGCAAGCTATTTTTTGGCGCAAGTATATTTTTAGACATGATGATCATATTTCGAAGTTGTAGGATGCTATTTGTGGATGGTTGATCAAGTTGTAAAAATAGACGAAATTCTATTTTTTAGAATATTGAGCGAAGTCTATTTATAGATCGTCAATCTAAAAATAGATGCATGTCGATTATTATTAGCTCTTAATAATAATTAGACTCTAAACAACAACTTATTCTCTTGGAGCACTTCGATTTCGGTGCACAAATGTGGCACATCGGTGGGCTGAGGGAATTACACAATTCCCAAGGGTTTACTAGAGCTAATGCATGGAGGACTCGGTTAGAACTCAAGTGGTAGAGTTATGACATAGTTGGAAGAAGTAGTTATGGAGTTGTATTCGATTTAACTCGGTTAAGCTAGTTGTATCTAGTCTAACTAATTGATACGCTAGTGAGAGTGGAGTGAATTAATTAGTTAATTAATTCACAAATAATAACTCATTAATCAAGCTGAACAATACAACGAGTTAACTACGGTGCATGGCGGTTTCGGTGGAGACCCGGTGGAGAGATAGGTGAAAGGGAAAGATGGACTATCTATTGTGACTATAGTGATGCATTGATTGCATCACACACACGTGGAGTTTCCAATGAGGATTGCACGATCAAGGCAAGGGTAATTCGAATTCATTCGAGCTATTCTTCGAGCAGGTATTACGCGGTGGAGCGGGCTAGCGGGAGGCAAAGATCGGTGCATGGATTTGCAAGATTGGTCTCGATTAGTGTATGACGATTATCTTGTCTTGAGAGCTTATGATAAGCTTTGTATACTTGTATGAGATTGTCATATGATCTCCATGTTACATAATATATAGTTGGGGTTTTTCGGATTTAGGCTTTCCCCTGTTAAAAAGCTGTGTTATGTGCGATTGATTATTTTTGTTTATGTTTCACATGTGTGTGCAATTAATTTTTTCCGTAAAAATATTAACACGTATAATTGATTCAATATTTTGCATAAAATTAAATAGTGTGAGATCGAGGTGAATCAAGGACATATGCATGCTCGGTGCATATAATTTCTACAAGGTCGAGTAAAAAGATCGACTCGCGGATCCGCCCACTGCGTTGAACTACGAATAGATTGCATGCCCGGTAGGGGACTTTGTGTTGAGTGCTACCTACCTTTGGATTGCGCGATGCTCTGTTTGGCGAGTGCTGCCCCTACACTTCATCTACGTATGAGCCGCGAGTCGTTTTCCGAAAGCTGCGCAATTGGTGCGGTGAGTGTGGATCGAACACGCGAGAGAGTGGCTTCAACAAAGCATTAACACGCTTGTCGTATGTCACATTTGCCGCATTAATCAACTTGTATTAAAGTTTCAAAGGGTTGAGAACTTTCATTTTTTTTTAACTTTCTACGAGTGATAAGTAAAGCAAGTTCAAAGGGATTAAGAAGGATCTTCCCTTACGTGAAACATCCACTGGTGAAACACTTCACTTCAAAAGGAATTTTTTAATATATGCACTTTTTGAAAAGCACATGAATTATTTTTTATTTATTTTTTTAATGGTTCCTTTTTTGTGAGTGGAGATTTTTCATGATTCTTTTCATGAGTGGAGATTTTTTAATAAGGCTCTTAAAAAGTGTTTTTTGGATTTTTTTTAAAAATGAATGATTACTTGGTTTGTTCAAGAAGAAAGGTAATTTTTTAAGCACCGAAGAGATCTAAGATTGATCTGAGCAGTGGACACCATTGATGAAGGAGGAAATACGGTGAAAAATTTGCCGATGAAGGAGGAGATCCGAAAGCGGATCTTCGAGTGTCATCTAGCGAGATTTGTCCTGGAAATTTTATTGTTTGAAAAATCATACAAGTTGCGAGGTTGTGGAGATCCCCAAAGCAATTGGGTAAATTTTTCGTCTAATTTATTATATGCCACAATGAAAATGTGAATTTTTTTGTAGATTTGAACCCATCTTCGTAAATATGTGTCATTAGAAATTGTTAATC